>JAOVVA010000041.1:9213619-9226391 GCA_028565275.1 Leiocassis micropogon
CATGGCAAAGGCTGTGAATACTTAAAAAAATTATAAATGTAATCAATTTTGAAATAACAAACTGTGGAAAAGTGCTGGATATCATTTACACTGATTTAGTTTGATGTAATTCAACATAACGTTTTACATAAGTGTTTGCATCGCTCCTCTCTCTCTCTGCACAACCCCGTCCCTTCTCTCTGTGTCTCCACAAAGCCCCGCCTTCTGTCCCTCTGTCTCCACACAGGCCCACCCACTTTCTCTCTGTCCCACATCTCTGCCCCGCTCCTTTCCCCACATCGGTCTCCGTGTAGCCCCGCCCCGTCCCCCTCTGCCTCCACATAGCCCTGCCTCCCTTTCCTCTTGTCTCCATACAGTCACACCCCTTTCACCATCTATTTAAATATAGCCACACACCCTCTTTCCCTCCCATCTGCACCCAGCTCCTCCCTTTCCCTCTTTGTCTCCACACAGCCCTGCCCCTTTTCCTCTACGTCACCACAAAGCCCCGCCCCCTCTCTGTCTGCAGCTGCATGTAAACCCAGTGTTTCCAATTTGTGCTGCCGTGTTTAATATGCTGTTGATAGCATTATGTTTAAAAGTCGAAAACTCACAATGACAATATGACAGCAAGGCATTATCAGTACCGTAAACCGCTGTAAAAAAGTGAAAAGTGTCTTATAGTTTGTGCCACAAAGCCTTCACAGCCCGAAAAAGTAAAAGCCTCCCCTCTGAAAGAAAGTGTGTCTAACGTGCTTGCAATAATTATTTTTTTCTCTCTATTACACTCCAGGAGCTCTGCAGTCTACCCAAGTAGAAAACTTAACACCTTTCTCAAAGAAGGTTATTATTATTATTGCAAGTTACAGAGCATATGTTATTGTTGTTAAGAGCACCTGAAGGAGCGTTCTCAGAGATCTATTTATAATTAATACAGGCTGTTCATTTTATGTAATTTTTTTTAATTTCCATGTGTTGCAGCATGTCTCACATGGGGAAATGTCTTTGCATTTTATATTCATCACAGACATTTTTAATAAAAGTGCCTACGACACCTCACATGTGACTTGGACTTAGAAACACAGCAATACATTTTTTACACACACGTAGATAATCAGACAAAACTACTGACAAAACAGTCACAACTATAAAAAAAATTGCCTGACAATCAAAATTACAATTTTATGATGCATTGATTTAATATGCTTTAATTATATTTAGGACGTTATTAAGCCATAATGTTTTGCTTACTAACTAAACATATTCATAAGGAAATATCAGACTGTGGAATTAGATTAATAATCAATAATTATTTGTGATTGGACGGTTAAGTAAATATTGTGACAGGTCTATTTCCTTTACTACTTCTTTATTGAGTATAATCTGACCAAAATTCCAAATGCTTCTCTCTGTCTATGTGTGTGCATGCGCGCGCGTATGTGTGTGTGTGTGTGTGTGAGCATATACGTGTGTGTGTGCGTGCGTGTGGTCCACCTTAATCACTCACTTTATTGTTCGGCCATCTCCATTACACTTCCAGAAGAGATTTCGAAACACAATGAGAGTCTATTTTGTTCAATTTTAGGATGCAGCGTGAGATGTCTTTAAATGAGAGTGGGATAGATGTGCAAGCTGTGGAAAGTCTTGCCTTGGGTGTTAGCGGAAAATGATCCTGCTGCCAGATGCCATCTCTGCTCACATTAAAGTTGTGCTTTAGGCGAAGCGTAAGACAAAAAAGAAACTCAATTGCAATTTGATAGCATCAGTAAGCGTCAGTATTAGCTGGTTATATAGAACTGATGAGGCTACGCTGTATTTTTGAAGACCGAGCTGTTAAAATAAGATTGAAATTGACTAACACTTCGAAACATTTTTGAAACATATAACATTAAATAAATTCAATTATGTCATAACATTGAATGAATCAAACATTTAAGCATCTGAAGCCTAGTAATTGGACAATGGGCCGTTAGCCAGACAATCCGTATTCAGTGAACATCACGCCAGGTAGCATTTGTATCACTTAAATCGGTGTGCACACCAGTTCACGCGCATGTGTGTGCATATAAATGGAAGTAGGAGTGAGAAGAAGGCATGAAAAATGACAGAAAAACTGCACACCTGCCAATCTAATCAAGGAATAAGCTGAAACTGATTCAGATGATATGAACAAAGCAAACTTACTATTTAACTGAGAACCACAGATACCATGTAACTAAACGAGCGCACTCAAGCATGCGTGTGAATGTTTACACTTTACAGACGAGAGGATCGTCCATGTCAAAGCCCTGGCGGTGCTAGCTGTGAGAGGGCAGGACTGACCGCACACAAACTCACGCATGCATGCATGGACACACGGATACACGAAAACACACGGAACGGACACGCACACAAAGCTGAGATCCGATACGCCGGCGACCAGCTGTGCTCCAACAGGACGCAGAACCGATCCAGATGTGGGAACGGAGTGTGAGATGACAGCGGCGCTTTTCACAGAGCACTTGCTTTATTTTTCTGCCTGCTCCCACTCAGCACCGCGCAAAGTGACCTTTGATAACTAGCTCTGCAAGAGTCACTTGTCTAAATACCAGAAAGACCAGCCCGGCTCATGCACCACTTTCTCACATCCTCTCACATGCACGAGAACTAATGTAACCAGCTATATTTATCAGTATAGCCAGTGGTTTATATGCAACTAAAGTAAATTCCACAAGCACACTTCAAGTTGTCAAAAACACAGCCTTCTACTCAGACGCAAAACTCTGTGAGTGTATATGTTTACCCAAGCGGTCATAAACTCTGGTAATAGACTATGGACATAACCCCTCTTACTCTCAGACCCTCCCAGAACCCCACTGGCCTAGAGAGATAGATACCCAGCATGTAACACTCGATCTGGCGTTTGACTGGGACAGGAGCCCTGGCAGGGACACTGGAATCGGCCCCCATGCTATCTAAAGGCCAAGGACAATGTTTGAACACCTGCCCAAAACTCTCAGCTGCAGCACGGAGAGGTCAGGGAAGCTGAACATTTAAGACAGGCCTCACATCACAACACAAATGGGAAGGATTATTTTAAAATAGAAACCATTTCTCGATGCATGAGCGATGGCGCATGTGCGTGGATGCGTAGGTGCTTACCTTTTTCTTGTCTCTCATGGAGCCTTTGCCTCTCACCATGATCTTGCATCCTGTCTCAGCCTCTAGTTGCTTGGCTGTAAGCCCCCGCGGGCCAAGGATCCGGCCCACAAAGTTAAACTGCAACACACAAACACACGGAACATTTAGTTGTCTGTTTACACACTGCATGTAGACTGAATTAAATATGTTCGTTGATGAGTCAAGGAAAGTAAGGTACAGCAGACAGAGTACCACGCCATATTTCAGAGGTATGAAGGAGAAAAAACACAAAACACTCGGAGGTAAGCTCTAAAGCTCTATAGGCCCTTCTGCTTCGAGCCCACGATTGGCTATTGTCGACCTGATTGACGCGAATTCCAAAATTCCCTTCTTAGGTTTATCTTGAAATGCAACCTTTAACACCCGGAGAAAATCCACCTCACACGTTAAACAAAATAATATCATCATCACCCAAATGAGGATGGGTTCCCTGTTGACTCGGGTTCCTCTCAAAGGTTTCTTTCTATTGCCATGTAAGTGAGTTGTTTTTTTTTCTTTCCTGCCACCGATGCACTTGGCTTGCTTATCAGGGACAATCTGATCATTTTGATTTATATATATTTCCTCATACATTTCATACTCATTTCCCTAATTTTCTTTTTCGATTCCGTAAAGCTGCTTCACGACAATGGCTATTGTTAAAAGAACTACGTAAAAATAGAATTTAATTCAAATCCAAACACATTTACAGCAAAAACATTCAGTCTTCACCCGAATAGTTGGAGTGCAGGCAATAAAGAAAAAGAAACGTTATACAGATTCTTGCTGTTTAAGTGTAGCCTACTATAAAATCAAAACAGAAGGTAAGAAAGCACGAAGACAGAGAGAATTAGTTTTCCCCCCCGAGGCACCTTGTTTCAGCAAGCTGTCTAACCGTTATCTCTGAAGCTCATCAGCCCGAGCTCCGACAATGCCGCTCGATGTGTGGTGAGTGTGCCCTGCCTGCTCCAGACCCATCACGACAAGATAAGAGCCACTGATCCTTCACCTGATCGATTGGGTATCAGAGCTACACCGAGGCCCGTCAGTCAGAAGATCAGGCGGCGTCCGAGCGCTGCCATACGCTGACGTGTGAATGCTTTCTGACTGAAAAGCTATAAAACAAAGCCAACCAGCAGTGTTTAAACATCAATCGTTTTTTCCCCCCTCTTTTTCCTTTAGGCTGCGTCTGCTATTTTGAACGGCTGCTTTACAGGGGAAATGAAATGAAAAGTCACAAGCAATCAGGGGATAATAAATGCTAACGCGATCTTAAATATGCCATACGCTTCATTCTGACTAGACGAATTAGGTGCTCTTGCTGTTGTCCTAATGTTTTGATACTACGTTTGCTCTCGTGTGTCGAGTCGTCGAGTCAAATTCAGTTTTTATTTCCAACAGTTTCATCCTCCTCCTCCTCCTCCTCCTCCTCGAATGAATTCCATTCATCAAAATCACAAAGTCAATACAACTTTCACTAACACGGTTTTTTGTTGTTGTTGTTGTTGTTGGTGAGGCAGTGGGCTGCTACAAAGCCTGAGTTTACACTAAAGTTCCCTGCTCTAATCAATAGTCCTTCCAGGCCTGATTTATCAATCCTTTTGATATTCAGATTCAATTATGTTTCCATACCAGTGACTCTGTGCATAATCGACCCCTCGTAAAACACTGCTAAGTGTATGTGTACTTGATTTTTTTTTGTTTGTTTTTTTTGCCCCTGTTGCATATTACATGGGCATGATATGCATAAAAAGGAGCAATTAAACTGTGCTGCAAGGCACAAAAGCAACCGTGCTGGCATGACATTTGTATTTATCAGCATACAAACGCTTTGTGGAGAAGAAATATAAATGTGCATTTCTCATACTCTATGCACATCAGGCAACCGTACTACTGAATTCTTTCACACCAAGAGTTCGCAATTACTGTACCACCTTTTTACTCACTTGCAAATGATCTTATCTTCAATTCATGGCGATCTCTCATCGCTTTTATTCATAATCTTTCTAAAACCTCAACTGGTTATATATAGCCCATATTACAGAGTGCTCAGTATATTTTAGGGCGAAGATCTTTCTTATAAGTCCTGTACTTGTACTTTCAAGGTGCCCTTGCTGAAGTAGAAATCAGAGGGAGCTCCAGGAGGCCTTCGTTTTCATACGTAAAGCTTTTGTTCATGCTCAGGTGGAGACAAATTGCACAGATATATTGTTTTTTTGTTATCTATATACAGCTCGCTGAAAAGGCTTTTTGTCTTCGAGGAACGTCTGTCCTTCATAAATGTATGCAATTACTGCAAGAACAAGTATGCATGTGAATCACTGGGCAGCCATGTGTTTTTTTTAAAAATTGATCTCATTTTTATGTAACTGCGTGAACGATAAGACAATGATACCTACGGACTTCTAATGCTCCCCACCGTGACATTGCTTTTTGGGCTGAAAGACAACATGCAGGATTTACATCGGACTTCTTAATAAGAAGGGTATTTCTCTGCTTTAAAAAAGGGGAAAACACAGATACCGCCTTTTGTCAGATAGAGTACAAGTACTTCTATTTGCAATTAATCTACTTAGGGTTCTGTAGTGTTTTTTTTATATATATATATATATGTTTTGTTTTTCTGTGCATGTCTGATGATTATAATTTACAGTAAATACATTTTATTGAGCTTGTCCATTTTATTCGTGGGCTCTTTGTGGTCCTTGGAAACCACACTAAAGCTACACCAGTATCACAATCCGTCGTTAACGTTGCAAAATAAGCTATGCCAAAAAAATCTAATAAAATAAAAAAGATTTATATATTGGTTATTTCAAAAACCTTCACATTTATATAACAGGACATCCATTTGCTACATCTGTCAACGTCTGAAAGGCTAGAATATATAGTTTAGAAAATGCCAGCTTTGGTAGCGCCAAGTGACGTGATACGAGTTTGTTACAGAACACAGCTCTGGAAGTTGTTGTCAAGCAAACAAGACACTTAAGGACCAAGACATGCGCTGCTAATCTCAGTTAGCAAGACAGAGCACTGAGACTTGAGTTGCTAAACCCAGTTAACGATACAGACTAGAGAGAGAGAGGCACTGCTAAGCTCGGTTAGCAATACGGACGAACTAAAGAGATGCACCGTTAAACTAGCTGACGTGTCCCTGCTGTTTGCTTTCATTGAATGTGTTTTTTGTGGTTTGTTTGGGGTTTTTTTTTTTTTGGTTGTTTCTTGCAATCTGTCCTCACAGTTGTCAACGTTGACCCCGCTTTCACACAAGGGGGAGGAGGGGGAAGCAGAAGTCATTTAATTATATGTCTACTTGAGAAAAAGTACAGAAGTACTTACTTTCAAATTTACTTAGGAGTCAAAAGTACTGACGGTCCATTAACTTACTGTAGCCTTTAAGTCACAGTAAAAGAGAAGCTATCTCTCCAAGAATCCAACAAAACACACGCAATATTATGTGTAATGTATAACGGATCCTGCATACACTCTTTTTGCCAAAACTCGGAATCAAGTCACAAAATAACAAGAGAAATAAATAGATAAAAAATACATACAAGCATTTAACTGTGCAGTTAAACATAACGCGACAGTAGGGATATAAACTACTGAAGAATGAAAGCACAAAGCAAAAGTAATAATAATAATAATAATAATAATAATAACCATAGCACTACTACTACTACTACTACTACTAATAATAATAATAACAATGCATGGAAAAAGTGCAGTCAAAGAAGAATCATTATTGATACAAAGGAAGGGGAGAAGAAAAGAAACGGGAAAAAGAAAAGTATCAAATATAAAGACAGAATGTATGATTGTGACTCTCTCTCTCTCTCTCTTTCTCTCTCTATTTCTCTCTCTCATGCATGCAATTTTCTCTTAATCATGGTTTGTTAGTGTTCTTATGTATAATAAATGTGCTATAAAATGCGATATTAAAATTATATGTTTATGATATAACGAGACGATATGAGCTTGTCATTAGCATATCGTTAACACCTCTGGAATAGTTCGCAATAGCCGGTAGCGTCATTTTAATTTCGCTTCATGTCGGTAGCGATGGTACAGTTTCGTTTTTACTTTTTTAGGACTTGGTATAACATGGTTAAATTCCTTAACGGCTCTATTGAAACGTTATCATGTCGCCAACACTTCGTTATTGCCTCGTGTCAAAATGCGCTGTAGTCGTTTTCATGTCCTCGTTAATTCATTTAAATAGTTAACGGCTCATTGTGGGGTCGCTACGTTTGAAAAACTAACCGGATTGGTACCGTGCTCAACGCCTCCGGAGTGATTTGTAATCTGGAGAGATCGGGAGAGGTCGGTGGCAAATTCGGCTCAGTGGAATGGGGGTATCAGAGAGCTCAGTCAGGATACTGTTATCGCAAATAATACTCAAAGATCCTGAAATGAATATACATATTACGCACTATTAATATAACCGCAGCAAACATTTCTATTTTATATATTTAAAAGAAAAGGCAAATCTGTCCGCCACAACCAGACTGTGTGGTGGCTAACAGCTGCATTAATCAATTCTGTCAGCAAGCTCTGTTTCGAAATCGTCGCTCTGCGCCCTGGCCATGAGTAAAACTTTACCAATGGGTTGAGCTGAAAAAAGGAAAACAGCTTAAAAAAAGGAATCATAAAAAGGTGATGAAAAAGAAAAACCTGCTACTATGAGTGAAGATGCTTAACGCTTTCCTGTTATGGTCTGTAAAGTAGACCTTCTACCTAATCGGGAGCATTTTAAGCTAATGCTCAGAGCAAAATGTCCTATTTTTGTTGGAATTATAACCTTTTTTTTTTAGACTTTCTAGTAATTTCTACTATTATTTTTGCCTGAGGCTGAACTAGATGATTTCTAAGGAGTGTCTGCTGAATAAACTGCAAAATGGAGCATCATTATCTGAGTCAATACTGACCTGAAACACTGGATCAATAGAAAAAATAGCATATATCCAACATATATTCACTTTAATTTATGCCACAAACACATGTGAGATATGAACTGAGCGTGTGAGATAAGAACAAATGACGCAACTTATCTTAAAGTAAGCTGCTATCAACTCTTCGGCATTATTGAAACAGATGTTTGCAGAGAGCAAACTTGTGCAGCCGTGAAAATGTTTTTGTTTCTGTGAAGACGACAGGGTCTCAACGTGTGGTGTCCAGTTCATGTGTGAAAATGGTTCCTCATGATTCATCCACCACTCTCTCACAATTTAAGTCCTGGCACAGCCCATCAGGGAGGAAAACTCTATTGATGTGAGAACCTGGCCATTCAGTACATTCAGGTAATCAGCTGAATTCATTTTATTGCCACATAACATTATTGAGACCAACTGAGACCGGACCAACTGATGCAACCACAGATCATAACACGGCCTCCAGAGGCTTGTACAATGGCCACTATGCATGATGAGTGCATCGCTTCATGTGCTTCCCTTCTTACCCTGATGCATCCATCACTCTGGGTACAGTCTTTTTTCCATCATTACAATCTTTATGCTCTCTAGCAAACGTTTTTCTCTGATTAGTCTCACTAACAGCAGTTGTCTTATGGCCACAGAGCTGGTTAGTCCCAATCCTGTGAATTCTTTTCATAGTGTGAGTGTGCATGTGCGTGTAATCCCTGATTTTTTTTTCTTCCTGAACATATTTCTTCCAGTTGATGCCTTAAAATTGTCCTTCCAGGTTTTTAATAATGCGCTGGCCAGCTCTTTCCTGGCCAATTCCTGTCGTTTCAAAATCTCCTCCTGTTTGTACTTGATGCAGGCCAACTATATAATTGTCTTATTAGTATAAGTAAATCGGACACACAAATCAGCCTAGGCACTCTGCACATGCTCCACAGTTCCCACGACGGGCTTTGACCTCGAAGCCGAAGAAAATGAGGAACAGAGGGAAGAGGCTGCTAACAATAAGGTTTGGATAGCACCATAATCACGAGGGATAGCGAGAATTTCATTTGTGCAAAAAGTAAAGCAGATATGAAGCGTAAAGTACATATGAAATGTACAGGGCTAAAACGTTGGTCATGCTTTATCATTATAATGGGATGAGTCCATTTAAATGGCTGTGCATGTCAACATACTGATTTGACTTGTTTTAGCTAGACAGCCTACCAGTCTGCAAAGGGTTACGAAGTCATTTCCAAGGCTCTGGGACTATGGCAAGAGCAAGAGCTATTATGTCCAAATGGAGAAAATATGGAACAGTGGTGAATCTTCCCAGCCTACCAGAAATCCATCTAAGAACATAAAGACATTTCGTTCATGAAGTCAAAAAAAAGAAAGAAAAAAAAAGGTCCGCAAAAAAAAAAAAAAAGGTCCTGAAGGAACTGTACAGTACGTATTATTCACCACAGATAAGGTCAGGATTCAGGACTTGAGAGACACTGCGAAACATGTTATCCATAAGAGAGCAAGGCAAAACACGAGCTAACAGCTAACCAAGAGGATAAGACTCACTTAACATTTACCAAAATACACCTGGTTGTCACTCCTAGGCCTTTCGGGAATGAAGAGTGAGAAGTAAAAGACTTCATCAAGATAAAACAGCATTCCTAAATAAAAACATCACACCGACAGTCAAACATGGTGGGGTTAGTGGAATGGTGTGGGTATGCTTTGCTGTTTTTCGGGTCTGGCCGACTTGTCACAAGACTAAACGAGGAGCAGTTAATCAATTAAGTGCATTTGGGTTATGCAGCGAGACGTTGATTCCAATCACCAAAGCACACTGCTGAATTTTGGGTGTAATGATTCATGATTTGATGATTTTCGGTTGTGAAAAACGTTGTGGTGATGCTAGTTTGGCAATGTAATGGCTGATGGGATGATGTACAGTAGGTGTTAGAAAGTTCGAATTACTTTAATGGAATGATGTCGGAACACAGTGACTACATGAGGATGGGATGAAATTGGACGAATGCCCTGCAAAACAACATCAAAACAATGAACACAGTACCGATGGACCGAGCAGGACTTGAACTCCTGTCACTGTGGTGAGAGCCCTGTGTGCTCATCACTGGATCACTACGGAATGTGCTCTCGCTGCTAGTAAATGCGCATCTAAAACAAAGAGCCCACAAAAAAAAAATCCCAGACAACAGCAACTTACTGGGATATTAAATTGGAAAGCAGCCACAAAAAAAAAAATTTAATTAAATTGAAAAAATTAAAAACCCTGCTTTACATTTACGCCGTGCAAACACCATAATACAGTAGAGTGATTTGGGAGCTAAGATGCACCTCACCTCTCGGACAATTAAACAGAGAGGTAACGTTCCAACACTAAGAGACGCGTGACGTGTGCGGGGAGCTGTACTGTCTGTCTCAATCTCCGACCGGAATTTTAAACCATGTTAGAAACTTAAGGGACCACGGATGTGCTTGGACGTTGTGTGAAAGGATATAAATCAGCACGAATGCTTCAAATGATTTCGCTACATTATGTTATTGAACTTCACACACAACATCGTCTCGACAGAGGACGTCACCGCAACATCTTTACAACTATATTACATCGCTCATCCAACGTTAAGGTTCCTGCTGGCCCACAGCTATAACACTGACATGATATTGAGAAAAAAAACAGCTGAACCAGATGATGGCTGGAAGCAGAAATAGGAAATCTGGACTATGACAAAATATCAATAAACAGTCAGACAGGCAGACACACACACACACAAAGAGACACACACACACACAAACATATCACTGGCAAAATCCTGATTCATAATGAATATAATGACCATAATCATGTTAAACGGATGAGGATTTCGACAAACAAGATTTGCATCTGTGTGAATGCAGTTGATGAAACATCATTACTGCACCTGGTGTGTGAAAAAAGAAGCCAATTTACCGTCTTTTCACATACAAATGGTTCATATTTGTTGTGACCCACTCAACCTCTTTCCTAAAACGGAAAAAATATAAATAAATATAAAGATGTAAGTATATAAAGATATGGAAGGAAAAAGCTACAGCTCTGGGATGAAAATCACTCAGATATACATACTAAAACGCATCCACACACACACACACACACACACTGACTGCATTACTCATACACTTCATGCACACCCAAAGCCTATGTGACAGCAGCAACTACTCTACCTGAGTGGATGTATCACTTCTCTACCTCTCCCTACTCTCGAGCTGTCATCTGAGCTTTGATGCTGCTCTTTCACACACACACACACACACACACACACACACACACACACACACACACACACACACACACACACACACACACACAGACACACACACTCCTGTGCCTGAGCCTTTTGTGCTGGGTCTTCTCCTGCTGGGCAACACACACACACCACCTCTGCTGCGCTTGGCATTGATGAATGCCTATGTGTGTGTGAGTGTGTGTGAGTATACACATGTGCATATGTGTGTGTGTATATGCCTTTGTGATGGGATGGAAGGGAAGTGCAAATGTCTGTGCTTTTTAGAAAGGAGTCTAGAAGAGAAAGGGAATTAAATTTTCATCTTCCACCCATCAGGTGGTCGAGGCAATTGAAGGTGATATGCCGGATTGCGTTTGAGAGACTAAACCTCGGTATTTCTGCAGAAATTATTGTCAGGACTGGTGTGTGTGTGTGTGTGTGTGTGTGTGTGTGTGTGCGCGCGTGTGTGTGTGCGCGTGTGTGTGTGTGTGCACGGTTCCTACAAAAAAGCCCAGGTGAGGCATAAAGACCTTCTGCTGAACACAGCTGTTGACTTAATTTCAGAATAAGCTTCCAGCTATTAGCTATATCTCCTGTGGTGAGTTAAAGTTGTGTGGAACTATACTGTGGGACTGTACCGTGGGACTGTACTGTGGGACTGTACTGTGGGACTGTACTGTGGGACTGTACTGGGGGACTGACTGTCGGACTGTACTGTGGGACCGTACTGTGGGACCGTACTGTGGGACCGTACTGTGGGACTGACTGTCGGACCGTACTGTGGGACCGTACTGTGGGACCGTACTGTGGGACTGACTGTCGGACAGTACTGTGGGACCGTACTGTGGGACTGACTGTCGGACTCTACTGGGGGACTGTACTGTGGAATTGTACTGTGGGACTGTACTGGGAGCGGGTCACAACTGGTAACATCTTATGAATCAGAATTAGTGCCCACCTCTGTTGTCGTGATGGTGACGTAATTCAGATTTTATACCGCCAAAGCCTGCCAGTGCACCAATCACAAAACTCAACCCTGGATTTTTGCTGTTTGGTGCTTGCCATGCCACAACCCCGTAGACAAACTGTATGTAAATCCTATTTCTTTTGACTTATTATAAACAAAACAAAATCACTTAATAAACATTTAATCCTTTTTCGTCCTATATTCTCTTTATGAGTTGTTGAATTTGCCAAGGAGATAGCATTGCCAAACACATACACACGAATACACATACAGTGAAACCTCGGATTGCGAGTAACGCAGTTTGCGAGTGTTCCGCAAGACGAGCAAAGATTTTTTTTAAAATTTTTGACTTGGAAAACGAATCACGCATGCGCTTCTTGTTTTGATGGATAGCGTCATGTGATCACAACTGAGCCAACGGTTTTTCTCTCTCTTGTGCTGCGGAATTGTGGGTAATCGTCTCCACTGCTGGGTCT
>JAOVVA010000041.1:9234325-9250921 GCA_028565275.1 Leiocassis micropogon
TCCTCCCACAGTCCAAAGATATGCAGGTTAGGCTAACTGGCGTTCCCAAATTGCCCGTAGTGTGTGAATGAGTGTGTATGTGTGTGTGCTCTGTGATGGATCGGCACCCTGTCCTTGGTGTACCCTGCCTCGTGCCCTAAGCCTCTTGGGATAGGCTCCGTGACCCTGAATACAGGATAAAGCGGTATAGACGATGAGTGAGTGAGTGAGAGTTAGAAAAATAACACTCAAGTGATCACAGATCTATTACTGTGGTATTATAATTTCATTAGGGTCGAGGGTTTGATTCCCGCCTGTATGGAGTTTGCCTGCTGAACTTCTTTATAGAGAAACTATAAATCATAACTGAACAGTTTTGATAGTTTGCATCTTGGTTAAAGAACGAATTAGTCAAACAGATGTGGTGGGACACCTCTGTCCTCATCGCTCCATCCGTTGGGAGTAATGGGCAAATCAACAACCTTCCAAACAAGGGGACAAAATGGAGGCTTGCTAACTCATATATATAACATACCGTGTCTCTGCCCATGCTGGAAAAGCTCAATTAATGATGCCTATGCAGGAGTCATTGGGGGAACAGTGCACGTTAATTGGGATCAATTAGCTCGGTGCTCGGTGCGCTCTCGTGGGCTAGGGGGCGTAGGCAAGCGGGATCTGACAGAGATTGCTTAAAAGATTTGTTAACCGCTGGGATGCTAGTGACTCGGCTGACTCAACACAAACTGGGAAGCAGGTACAGTTCAATGTCACTGTTAGCACAAACAACTCTTAATGACTGCACTTTATATTTTATTTACTCACTCATCGTCTATACTGTTTTATCCTGTACAGGGTTTCAGAAGCCCTGAAGTTTATGCCTAAGAGACTTAGGGCACGAGGCGGGGTACACACTGGACAGGGTGCTAATCGATCGCAGGGCACACACACTCATTCACACACTACAGGCAATTCGGGAACGCCAATTAACCTAATCTGCAGTTCTTTGGACTGTGGCAGGAAACCGGAGGAAACCCCACCAAGCACGGGGGGGACCATGCAAACTCCATGCACACAGAGAAGGGAATCAAACCCGAACCCTGGAGGTGCAAGGCGACAGTGCTAACCACTACACCACCGTGCTGCCTACTTTATATTTTATTCTTTTTCACATTTTTTTTCCTCCCTAATTTTTTACATTTTTTTTTTATCACCACTTCCCACCTGTCTTACGGCTCTCCCATATGAAGAAACCCCCATCAACGAGAAAGAGCGAAGGCTATCGTGTGCTTCCTCCAAGGCACGTGAAGCCAGCTGACTGAATCTTTTCAAACTGCTAACGTAACACACTCTGAGGAAAACACTATCTGCCCACTTCCACTTTTGTGGGCTCACAGACGCCAGTGATTAGCTAGTGTCACTGTGATTGATTTGGGAGAGCACGCAGTGTACCCTTCCCCCCATAAAGGCGCAGCCAATTTTGCTCCCTAGGACATGCGGCCATGATGGCTGTAGCATCTCTGGGATTCGAGCTCAGGAGGTTGGGGTTCTGCTTTTCTGTTGCACCACTCGGGAGCTCCTTATGAATGCACTTAAAACAGAGACATGAGCATGGAATACTGTAGAGCAGAAAACGGTTAAAAAACTAAAGTTGCTCTGACAGCGAATGTCTAGAAAAAAAACAAAAAAAAACGCCTGTTTAGTCCATAATAGATTAAATGGGCCCATAAAATCAAGCAAAACACAGTATGCTACTCACTAGCTAAGCTTCTCGTAATGAAATCAATACACTGGAGCTGAGCCCATGTCTTAATGCAAGGAAAACTAGATTACACGGACATGTAGACCTCTGTAATTAAATAATGAAATATTGTATGTAGCTCTGCATTTTAAAAAATTCCATTTACTTAAGAAGATTTAACTAAGGGCCGTGGTGTAAATATATATTTCAAAAGTACTCTTTTAACGTTTATTTTTCTTACAAAAAATATATATATATTGAGTAAGATATGTATGAGAAACAATTCTGGCACACTCTCTTTGTGTGTGAGTGAGTGTGTGTGTGTGTGTGTGTGTGTGTGAGTAGCCGGTATTTGAGGTTGCTATAACCCGTAAAGATGGCTGTCCACTGCGCTGGGTGTGAATGAGGTGATAAGCTGATACTCACATCGGGATATTCTTTAACAGGCACGTAGAGCTTCTCCTGCAGTTGCACAATAGGACCCACAGCGTCCGGGAGCTCTGAGCTCCTCTTCTCTGTGCTCCCATTTAACGTATCATTGTACATGTCCTTCCGTACTCTGCTGATCTCTGGAACACAGAAACACACTCTCTCTTAGTCATGGTCATAACAGCCCACTTATAGCCAATTTATGTAGGAGGGCGGATGTTATTGTTTGTTTTGTCGTTCAAAATTGTCTCCTCATGTATATAAATATGTATTTTCTTTATGTGAGGTTTCATGCCTCTACTCACAAGAAATTGCACCACAAGTCCCGGTTTGACTTGAACACCTCTCTTATACTATTTTCCTCATTCTATACTATATGTACATGAGCTGTTTGGACTTGGAAGATATTTGTAAAAGCAGTATATAGCCCATATAAATTTATAAGTAAAATGGTTCATATTATTTGCTACTCAGTTGGTTTACATTAAGTTTTGTAGTAAAAAATAATCACGATATATCTATCACTCCTTAAATTTTTTGCCTAACTAATTATGAAATGAATTTCATTTCATTTGGACTAACATCAGGATGCAACACACTCCCAATTAAGAGTCAAGACTAATCCATTTCCTGTCGTGAGTGCAGACTGGTTATATATTACTCTTAACGATTTCACACAAAACAGAAGAATGAAATATGCCTGTGAAACTGTACACTACAGTATATATTTACAGTTTTAAGGATGATCTGAGGATTAATCAGGAGCATTTTGCAGTGTGAGTGATTTTAATAATTGCATTGCTGTACAAAGTAGTTAATATGTGCGGTTTTTTTTTTTTCTTGCTTCCTCGGCAGTCGACCTGAGGTGAAGCCCACTAGAGCTCAATCCCTCCCCATCTTGTACTTCTGAGTGAGAGACCTTCCTAGTCAGTCCCCTGCCGTGCTCACAAACTAGAAGCAGGGCAATAATAAGGGTTAATTAACCACATGGTCACATGGAAAAAACGTGTGATAGAAAAACCATCGTGCAAATGTTACCATCATTGGGAACTTCGCCTTTGCCTGTGCTCAGTGACGATGGCCTCCCTGGGTCATCAGTCCTGCCCAATGAGAAGGGCACTCTCTCTTCTCTATTTCAGTACAGACCATGACAGACACGCTGTGGTTAGAGGAGGAGTTTCCTTCCAGCCACTGACTGTTGGCGTCTTTCTCATACTATTCACCGTGTCTTAGATTCAGAAAAATCCACTGAACAAATAGCATCCTGTACCAATCAATACTGAACAGGTCATAAAGTGTACATTCACGGGACAATTCCGTATTTAACGGGACATTTGCCAATCCTAACCTTAACTAGCACTGTGGAAGACTCTCACTAGCACTGTGAGAGAATCTCACTAACATTATCAGTAGGCTGAAGACTCTGACTAGCACTGAGGCACTAGTTAATACTACATTACATCATTTACATTTAGGCATTTGGCAGACGCTCTTATCCAGAGCAACTTACTTTTTCATTATACATCTGAGCAGTTGAGGGTTAAGGGCCTTGCTCAAGGGCCCAACAGTGGTGGTTGTGGGGTTTGAACCTGGGATCTTCCGAACCATTGTCCAATGCCTTAACCACTGAGCTACCCCCTGGCCATAATACTAGTTACTAGTTAATAATTGTGGTGACCTTTGACTGAGGTACACTCAGACTAGCACCAATGGGAGACTTTACCACATCAAATTATGTGAGACAGAATGTAAAAATACAATCATAGATATAAACAAATACTGTAGAACTCAACGCCAACTGGATCAATGGGGATGCCTCTGTTGCTAACAAGTTTATTCCTTCTGCGGGAACACACTTTAAATTTACATTAAACACGATCGGAGGAAAACTGTGAACACACTTTGAACTTGACGCTGTTTGGATCAATTCGATCATAAAATCTAATGGGTTCCTCTGCTGGTTATGATGATATTTGTTTATAAATCTTATAAATATGTAACACTCCATTTTTGACATATCTTCCAAAAAAAAAAAAAAAAAAAGGATACTGGATAGATGGTTGGACGGCTGAAATGATGAGCACACAGACACCTAAAAAGGTCATCTCAAAGCATGTATCATACACTGTGTGCGAACTTGCACTGAACACATCACAGCTGTGAGACTTTATCTCGCTTTATCGCTAATGGTTTCAATCACTTCGACGTTCCAGCTCAGTGGATTGTGTGCTTACATGTGGTTGTTTAAGCAGTGCTACAAGAGAAAACTCCAAACGTCTACCTGCTCTCTATCTTTATCTATCTGCTGCACGTGTACCTCTTTCACCATCGACATCACTGTTTAGTTTCATTAGGTTACCTCAACCTGCTATAAAAGCACGAGCTCACTACTACATTTTCTCATCAGTGACTACTATTTCATGACGCGCTGTAACATTTAAAACACACAAAGTACTTTTAACAAGGCAGGAATGAAAATAAATAGCAAGAGTTTAAAACAAATGAAAAACTGGACCCACGACACTACTGTGTTACCAAGTCTGCTTACAGCTCCAAGCTTTCTCACTTCCAGTGCAGAGTGTTCTAGAAAGATATACGCCGAACACGTGTGTGTGTGTGTGTGTGTGTGTGTGTGTGTGTGTGTTGTTCATTCAGATCTTTCCGCATTTAAAGTAAATCATTAGCTTTAAGTAAAGCACCTTATTTGCCCTAAAGCCTGTAATAGACTTACAGTATCACTGTATTGCTAAAGCGTTGATGTTGCAGTTTTTCTTTTGACATACACAGCTCAGACTCATTTTGCAAGCCAAGTTTCATCAAGAATCATAACTTTCACAAAAACAGGCCATTTGACTAACATGGCAGATGATCAGAGACCTTTTACCACATGATAACATTTAAAGATGAAATTCTGTGAGATTGTTTTTATTTTCAAATTCTTTACACCTTATTTCTGTGGTGCTTTTGACGGTGGAGATTGTCAGAATGCGGCTTTACACAAATGTAAATGTAGATTTAGATCTCGAATGAGTGAACCACAGATAGCAGCGGTAAGATTTTTTAAGTCTGAGTTTGAGCAAGGAAACCCATGCTCTTCTGGGCAACACCTAAGAAAATATCTTGTTTGTTGCCTTACAGCCTTCCAAAAAAATTTGTGTGTGTGTGTGTAAATACAGAGAGCCAGATTACAACCTGAAAGGCTTCTGAAGCTTGTAAATAGAAAGGTGTACAAAAGATAGCAGATGCTTCATGGCCTGTGGACGAAGCATCCGGGGCTAAGACGCGGCTGAGCGCTGTAAAGCTGCCACACACACTGCCTGTTTTAACACATCCTTCAGTGAACTTTAGAGGTTATGCATTATTGCTGCTGCCAGGATCTACTGCAGGAAACCCACAGAACAGGCAGGAAGGATAATCACTATAATTATAGATGATCCCTTTTGTCAGTTAATGAAGGACGCAATAAGTCTCCATTTCTTAAAACAACCCATGTAATCCTTCAGGAAAACCAGAAGTGCACAAGTGATTTGGGGGAAAAATAGACAGAGAGAGAGAGAGAGAGAGAAATGAGAAAGAGAGAGAATAAGGTGGGAGAGATAATTAAAACCGCCAGCCCTGTTAATATTTCCTAAAAGACATTAAGTCCTGGAATTTAGAAAACCGCCATTGTGTGCTGTGTAATTCCATTACTAGAGGATGAATTCTCTGGAGTAAACCTCAGGGGCAAACGCTGGAGGACGGAGAAATGTAATTACAATGGGAATAGCATGTGGCCACAGACATGCATCTGACGCACATGCACAGCCCTATAATCTCGCCGTTTCAATGACCAGTGTAATCCATATTTCATAAATCCTCTTTTATTCATGAGGATGCGAACACCTATGGATTTATACCATAGCATAAATATATCATCTCAGCTTAGGTGAATAACAATGAGAACGCCCGATAATAAACAATATTCTGCTTCTAGGAAAAGCTTGGATGCAACGCAGAGGCATAGAAGGAAACCAAGAATATTAAAAGGTGTTACACATCACACAACTTTTTCTGATTAGATACTGCTCTCTGTGTACACTGGACGTGCAGTTTAAGTAAATATCTGTTAAACACTCGACTATCGAGCCATAGACTATATGCAAAATAAAGGGAACCTACAAACTACAACGAATCCAGTTAGCTGCTCAGTTAAAATGATGCACAGCAGACGACTAGTGGTTTGACGCATGCAATGTAGCTGTCATTCAAACTGGCGTTTTAACATGGGGCTCTGTCGGGATTGGGGCTCTCATTCTGGTTCATTCTGGTTTTGGCACTTCCTTGTTGGGCTCATTTTTCTTGATCAGAGCCTAAAAAGCTTTTCGATGGCCATAAATAGCAGGCACATCGCTATCAAGGAGGATTTATGCATTTATTACGACAACAAAGGACTTTGCTCTGCGACAGAGGTCTAGTAAGGGAGCAGTTCCTTTGAGAAATGACATGAAATATGACGGTTCCACCAGGCTGGCCAGACGGTGTGGGAAGTGCGAGTTGCAGCACACATAAGAGATATCGCTGCACCACGGAGAACATGAGTAGAAACAGCACGTCTCTACGCATTGCTGCTTTGAAATGGAACAGCATTTCTGTTCCAATTCAAGTCTTAGGTGGTCTCTTCCTTTCGCTGATTGATGAGATAGAGCGAAGTGCACGCAACAAAACACGCATATGTGTTTGATCCTCCTTTTAGGCGGGTAAGTTATTTGCAGACTTGCATTCATTTAAGGTCCTTCTAACAAATCCAAATACCACTTTCGTGCTGCAAAAAATGCTCTATATTTATCTAAAGCTTTATAAATACCTAGTGACAATACTCTAAAATAATCTAAGCTGTAAATCCACTCCACCCAGACTGCTGTCTCAGCGTGGTACGTGCACCGTGTGTGACGGTGCTGAGGATTAGCGAACTACATGCAGGGAACAGGATACACCTTCATCGGCCAGGATGCCTGCGAATGTCGAGTGCAGCGGAGCCATTCTGCTCTCGCTCGTGAACAGCAAGACTCCAGTATTTCTACCTGCACTTAGCTCCTGCTTTCTCCCTGCTGCTCCCTTTCCTGATAACAGCTCTAAGAAATCATTACACACTCCCAGAGGAATACAAGTGCGCTTCGTTATGAATGAGCGCATAAGAGTAGAAACTTCAGGGAACGGTTATATTTGAAGTAATCTGTCAAATAATATTCAAGTATGAGAGCATGGTCATTGATGTTCTGTTATGGGAAATCAGGGTCCGGAGCAGAAAAAATCGGAACGAGCAGACCGTGTACTTGAGCTTGTTTTCCTTCTGACTAGGGGTGCTGTCCGGCGGTCAGACTGAGACGTAGACTTGAGGATGATTAAACTGTCAGTGGTGATTTATGAATGACGTTATTACGGCATTTTAAAAGCACCTTTTAGTGATTTGTCTGCTTTCTTACCCGCCGAATTCAATCACTTTCATCACTGGCCTCGAGGCCTGGACTTGCTGCACGACTGAGCATGCAGCAGCCACCTGTGCACATATGCCACAAATGCTTGATAAAGTCAGCCACTGACATCGCGCATCTTCTGAGTAGCATGTCCACAAAGAACCACTAAGAGAAGTGACCGACACTTCATTACATCAGTGAACAATATCGCCTGGACTACAAACTACAAATGTTTAGACTAAAAAGCACAGCAGGTAAAAACTGTTCCACTGACATCCTTATCACTAGCAATAAACCTATATTCCTCATGAACTACCATTCCTAGATTAGCTAATGTAAAATGACCACTGATACGCACCCGGGTGTACTAACAACCGGTCAAGTGCTCATTAAACTGAGAACAAGATCAAGCCAGGAACCCTGGAGCTCTGAGCCGACGCTACCTGCTGTGCCATAGTGCCACCTTTAAGGAAACTGTACAGTTATAATTATTTTAAGATGAATCAGCTGCATACATCTTACGTCCATTCAAACACTTTTCCAGCACTTATTCTATGTAGAGTCACAGGAGGCCTGGAGCCTATTCCAGGGAACTGAGGGCACAGGACGGGGTACACCCTGAATGGGGTGACAACCCACTGCGTGGCACAAACACTCACACGCCTAATCATGCACTACGGCAATCTGGAAATGCCTAGAAACCTGCAGGGGAGGCATGAGAGGAAACCGAAGTACCAGGAACGAACTGCACAGTCTGGAGGCGAGCTTTGATCCTGCGACCTTGAAGCTGCAAGGCAACAGTGCTAACCACTAAACCACTGTGCCACTATACTAAATGTAGTTGATATTTTAGATGATATTTTTTTTAAAGCCATGGCATGAAACAAATTAAATTGCTAATTCCATGCACAGTGCGCATTGTAACTACAAAACAATCGGGTCTTTAGTCCGATTTAACTCCATGAAGTGAAGGAACACTTTGAAGGCATCTTATCAACACGAATGCATTGATTATAACAACATACAGTAAATGATTTATGATTATGAAGCCACGACATTTGCGAAGACCATGTTTCTTAAATCAGCATCTCTACATCTCAGTATCTCAACCATTCCATTCTGGTCTGTTGTTCATGTTTCTTTATGATATATTGATTAGGAGTGCTAGAACTGTTAGTACCTCAATGGAAATTGACAATTTGAAAATATCCACTGGCCATGCCAAGAGAGAAAAGAAAAGTTTTGAGTGATGAAAAGAAAGGTTCAATCTTTGCTTTACTGGGACATGTATACAGTGAGCGTCAGGTTGCTTCCTGACATTGGGGACAACAAAGGCAGAGGGCAAAAACAAATCTCTGCTGATGGGGGGGATGACTGCAAACTCATTCGAAAGGTCACTCAACAATCAGGCTGAGGTTTACAGAAGACCACAGATATTGAACTGTAGAGAACTGGAGTAAGGCTTTATCAGCGCATCTTCTCTGATGAGTCAAATTTTGTGGCCAAAACCCGATCGTCTTCTGGTTAGAAGAAGACCTGGAACAGCCTGCAAGCCACAGTGTCCACGGTGTATAAAATGGAGGAGGATCAGTCATTGCAGCAAGGCTGGAACCAGAAAGATTTGTCATTGTGAAGGACACAAGAATCAAGCCACATATACGGCTATTCTGGAAAAACATTTGCTTCCTTCAGCTCTGACTATGTTCACCAACTCTGATTACTCTGATTTTTTTTTTTTCCACACAGGACAATTCTCCATGGCACATGGGTCGATCAAGGTGTGGATGGAGGACCTCCAGATCAAGACCCTGTCATGGCCAGCCCGGACTCCAGACCTGAACATCAATAGAAAACCTCTGGGATATGATCAAGAGGAAGAAGAATGGTCACAAGCCATGGAACAAGGCTGAGCTGATTGAATATCTGTGCCAAAAGTGGCATAAAGTTACCTCACAGCAATGTGAAAGACTGTGTTAGGGCATGCCAAGACGCATGATTGCAAATCAAGGATACTCCACCAAATACTGATTTCTGAATGCTCTTTATTTAGTACCATATTGTCTAAAAATGAATATGAACTTGTTTGCTTTGCATCATTCAAGATCTGCAAACCCTGCATTTTTTTTGTGTTATGTTGATGTGTTGTCGTTTTCTTTACGTAAATGCTCTAAATGACACGATTTTTATTTGGAATTTGGGAGAAATTTGTCAGTAGTTTATAGAATGAAGCAAAACTGTTCACTTGTACCAAAAACACACTTATACCTGAGAGTGTTGCAGCGGTCTCATTTTTTATACATGAAGGTGTTCAGTCACAACTGTTTTCATTTTCTTTACTCTTCATACAGTACAGAAGCACTCTATCATACATATAATTACAATACAATACAATACAAAGCAAATAAACAAAAGAAAGAAAGAAAAAAGATTGTATGCAGTATATAGTGCACTCACAGTAATGACTCGGGATGTAAGTGCTTGTGAGGTTATTGTACTCTGATTGCCAAAATGCTCTTGTTTTGATTTTTTTTTTTAATTAAATCGTGTTTTTGGTGTTTTGGTAGTCGTAGAGCATTTGGATAACGAAGTGATGTGTCCAAACTATTTGCACAGTCCAGGACGAATGATCCCGCAAATGCAACTCTAGACCTAATCATAAAACTTTCCCGGTCTGAGGATTTCAGACAGCCAAAACCTCACAGCTGCTGCCTCAGCTGACCACATAAAAATTACACGAGTGATTTCTGACACTGGGTATTATATTAATAAAACAGCTGTGGAATCTCTGGCTTTCGGCCCAGATGTAAGGAGCGCTTTTGGTGGTGTTGCCTGTATTGTGACACCACCGGATGTGAAGAGATGGAGTGTGATGAGGCCATCTTCCCAAACACAAGGCTAAAGCATGCTATTACCATCACTCACTGCAGGGAAAGGTCCACATGAGTGGAGAACCTGTGAGAGAATGAATACAAAGAGTAAGGTGAGATGTAGAGAGGATAAAAGGAAGATAGATTTCTAAGGAAGGAGAGAGAGAGAGGGAGGGAGTGAGACACGGCTGAGCATTAAAAGGAGAGCTGGTGAAGCAGACAGGCGGAAAATAAGAGTAGAAGAATGAAGAGAGAGAAAGGAAAGGGAGAACGAGACGGAGAGTCTAAAATGCAGCAAGGACACAGACGGCTACAACAGCAGAAGTACAGTATGTCTGCTGTTGAGTCCAACCGATCAGGGTTGGTGTTTTTTTAAGAATGGATAAAGACAATCTGAGTTTAAAAACAAATAAAAAAAAAAACAAAAATAGGAGATTTTACGGGAAAAAACCCGTCAGTCACAAACTACTGTCAGTTGGTGCAAACCAGAGAGTCAGGACTGGCGCAAGGAAGACAGGCGCAGAGCAGAGACGGAGAGCCGAGGACAGAGTGGGAGACAGCTCGAGCTGGGAAAAGTAACACCCTTCTGTGTTTGTAATTATGCGTTGCGTTGAGAGTGCAGGTGGGGAGGGAAGGAAAGGGCACGTGCTCAAACGGAGATGCCATCTGGGCCTGCACTGGGTGCAGAACGGTAACACTGCCCAGACCGGCAAGCCTACCTGCTGCTTCACCACACATATCTACAGACATGCGTGGCTGCACAGACATGCGCGTGTACTGTCGCATCCCGCGAATCCTATCATGTGCAAAAAGTGCACCTGCTTGGTAAACAATTGCTAAGAGAGAGCTGAGAATAGCTCGCAGTGCAAATAGACATGGCTTGGGAAAAAATATATATATAACATCCAAGCTTGGACAGGCTTCAGGCAGATATCCAGTGAAGAGATCAACCCATCAAATTTTATTATTATTATTATTATTATTATTAAGCTTTATACTTGCACAATGCTGATCAATAATATACAATTCTGGAAAGCGTTTCATAAAATCATATTCAAGTGAGGCATGCTAATCCCTGCTATAAGCTAGTAAGGAGACAACCTGTTTGTTCCTGAGACATTTATAAATGATCTTACTGAACCAGTTCTACAAACAAACCTGAGCTCTGGATTGGCCACCCGCATTGGGTCTACTGTGTCATTCGGAGAACCGCTTCTCAGCACTGTAAATAACCGGTGACTCAGCGCTTAGCATTCGGCTCAGTTCATGGTTCCTTACTAGATATAGATTCTGACTAATGAAGGTTAACTTGTGCATGTGATGTGAGCGAGCGTGTATGCTCCACTTCAGGAAACTTCCTGACATAAGCACATGCGTTTACTATGAAAGGGACGATACGGGGTGATGAGATCATCATGCCGACCTAACAGCCGACGGAGCGTCTGAGATCGAGATACTTCGTGTTTGAGGACGGAGGGAGTGTCGCCATATTCAGAGAAGGAAAAAAACATACTCTCTAAGAATCCTCTGGAATTCAATGAGGCCACAAAGATTTTATCATGTAAATGAGAGTGAAGGAGAGGGAGAGGGAGAGGGGAGGAAGCTGGGAGAGGAGGCTTCCTGCATGACTGGTTTTGGCAAAGCCTCACTTCAATTAGCTCTGTGTGGTACAGTGGAGAGAGCAAGTGCGGGTGCTTCGCTGTGTCTCTAAAAGCATGAAGTACACTTTCCCTGCGGCCTGCACAGATGGATGACAACAGCATGGCTGAGTGCAGACTCATCAGAGACCGTCGTGCAGAGACGGTATTTGCAGAATTTATATGGAACCGGCAGCTATCGGGAATATTACCACGCGCCTGGATTTCCTTTACAGAGCACAAGGCTAAGAGAAGTCTTAAAGATTAATCTGAATACAACAACGCTCTTTGCGTCGAGTGAATAAAACCTGGGAAGGTCATTATCTCGATCTGCTGTGTGTGATTATTTCGACGAGATTGAAAATTCTTTCTCATCATGGGAGAACAGTACGCTATCGGTGTTTGTGAAGAATCTGAAAAGACATCCACACTGTGCATGTGAGGATCTACATGCTTGGGCTGCTCTGGCTGCCTCGGGGGGCGGTGACACAAAAGAAATGATGATTCTCTGTGCCAAGGCGCCAACATGCAGCTGAAGATGCTTCGTGCTGGGCTACACACTGGGGACAGCATATGGGCTGCTCTCTCACTGACGAGTGCGTCTCAAACTCCTCTCGGCTCGACTGTAGGGCTTCCTCTATCCTTCTTTCAAAGCACGGATCAATCCATACACACACACAAGGATATGAGACTGGGTTAAATCCACTCACGTATTGAGACACTAAAACAGAATGGGATAAATGACGATATTTGTCCACCGAATAAGACATCACTTGTTTCTATTCAAACAAATGCCAGGATAAAAGAGCCGAATACGCTCCCATCACACTCTGGATTCCAGATTCCACGCTTTAATTGTACTGCGCTCTCGGGAATTGATCCTGCAAAGGGTTAACAGAACAAGCGGCCGTGTACATCGCATGCCTTCACGATAGAAGGTCGTATTTGCTATTTGAGCTTGCCAAATGATTGATGGGCTCCTGAGCACCCTCTGATCCTTTACTAAAAGCCATATTCAGCTCTAAATCAGTACGTAGCTTTAAAAAACTGGCACATATGAAATGAACCAGGAGTCTGCACCCTCCATGAGGTCTGACTAATCAAGAGTAATTATGGCCTAAGTGTCATGAAGCTATTAATGAGGAGATTTTTTTGGGGGGCTGGAAAGTGGCGTTCTGTAAAAACTCGAGAGCACCATTAGCCTTTAACAAAGAATTAAAGTGCGCGTTTGGCCTATAAGGGGTTGCCGCTAAATCATACTAAGGAGGTGAAAAATCGATCATTACTCAGCGGCGGCTGGGCGGCTTTTTATCTGTATTAAGCACATGAGTCTAATGGATGGCACATTAGGTGGTACCACCGAGTGTCCTTTAAGAAGCCGCTGCCCGGGCCCTGAGAATGGAACGTTTGAAAATCATTTAGAAGATGGGAGATCTAATTAAACGTCTCTCCTGCACCTTGAACTTTGCGCCTGCTGATGAAGGTAAACACATCAATCTCTTTTCGTTCCTCAAGCAACAACAATCTTCAAATCCGCCCAAGCGTTCACTTACTATCTGGAGCGAGAAGAAAAATAGCCCATAGACAAAGAGCAGCCGGGCTCGCAGCAAGACCAACATGCTGACATAGTTGTTGGACACGAGGGAAGATAAGAGATAAGCCGCTTGTACACTGTATTAAAGGTTTCTGGCAATATTCACAGCAAATATAATCCTCTACCGAGGCTGTTTATCTGGACACGCTGGACAGGCTTTGGCTGGGAATACGTCCCTTTGTAGGATTAGCACCTGTAATTTAGACTAATTTAGATATGAATTGGCATTATCCTAAATCTGGAAACCCGGTCTAATGGATCGGAATTGCATGTTATTGATAGCTAATAAATGGAATACATTATCTTGAAATTGGAATTGGATATAATTTAAGCAAGCAGGTTGCCTTTTAAAGGAGAAAAATGTACAAATGGAGCTGGCCAGGAGATCAAGTGCACCTAATGTAAACATGAACATTTCTTTCATGCTCTTATATTCAGATGAATGCCACACTTTTTGTGTTGGCAGACTCTATTCATAGGCTCCTTTGCCTCTTTGCCGCTCTCTTTGAGCGAATCCAGAGTGCTAAAGACTTATTCGGCGGTCTGCGCCGACCCATTTCAATTATATGGAGTGCCTTTAAAACTACAGCTGTGAGTGCATTATAAAGCTTGACGTTGATATATTCGCTAATACTGACAGCGTCACAGGAATCCAGCCTAATAATTTGCGATAATACAGCGAGCGTGTAACAGAGGAGGAAATGGGAGAGAAAGGGAAAAAGCATGACTGATTTTCCTTTCCAAAAAAAAAAAGAAGAAAAAAAGAAAAAAAGAAAAAAGGCATCTTGTTTGTGAAAATAAACGTGACATGGCTTCACAGTATCATGACCCTGTGACCCGTATGCCACGCATGTCACCAATTTACATTGGTCTTGTAGTGTGGGGGTGCATGTGTGTATATCTGGCTTCCTCTTTCAGCTGAACTCTTTCACATCTTCGGTTAGTCTGTCACTCTGAATAATGATCGTTTAAATCCAAATAATTAGACAGATGATCTATGACCGTACGACTCTGATAAATCAAACATATCAGTGCAATAAGTGGCAGCAAAACATTTCTCAGCATGTCGCTGAAAACACAATGACACAAAAACACAAAGTGAAGGTGCGACCATATTAAATATTCACAGTGTCATAAACACACAAACGATATATATATAATGCTTTAACCAAATAGTTTGTCAGCTTAATTATAAACCATGATAACAGATTTTTTTCTACACTCGTGATACATGATTGATACATGATACAGATCATGGAGCATAATGGAAGACACGTTCATCTCATGATCTCTTCCACAGAATCCTTAACGCTGGGTGAGAGTTGTAACACAGTTGTCCACACTCATAACAACATTGATTTTAAAAGTTAGACTCAATCCATAAGGGGCATTCGTTCAATGTTATCCCATGGTCATGTGGTCACTGTTCCAGGTTTGCTTCATCAAAGTGATTCTGACTTTCAAAAACAACCTAATACTAACGTTGTTCCAACAACCACGACACTGTCATTTTAACGTGTGTTTTTACATGCGGATATATGGATGGTGCACGCGCACCGAGACTGTGCATGAGAGACGATTACCCACAATTCTGCAGCGAGAGAGAAAGAGAGTGAGAGAGAGAGAGAGAGAGAAAGAAGAACCTTTGGCTCAGTTGTGATCATGTGACACTCGGCAGACAAAGCGCATGCATACTACTCATATTGTGAGACCTCGCTTGTTAATCAAGTTAAAAATTATTACAATTTTCTCTCATCTTGCAAAACGCTCACAGACCAAGGTTCCACTGTATGTTATTGCACAATTCACAGCTGATTCACTCTAGTGACCAAGGGTGGCGTCTGATCAGGTCATTTCATCCTTCCTGTCCCCTTTCTGTTTATCTTGTATTATGTCATTCAATAATGATGCTACTGTTTGCTGTCTTCTCCGTTTCTTCTCTTAAGTACAAAATAAGACACACATGGGGATTTGTCAGTACTTAAAGTGTAACAGTCATGTCTACTCGGGTGTCTGGGGTTGTTCTTTATGTGAACCTTTTGGCCCTCGAACACTCTTATTTCTTCTTTTTAATGGTATGAAGTGAGACGGATAGCAGCAGGCTGCAGAAAGGATTACTACGGGCAACATTTTATCTAGGGACAGCATTCTGGTTAATTTAGGATAAATTGGCTTTGACCCCACTGAAACCCCTGTGAATTAATTAATTGCTCCAATTTAGTGATGAATACAACCACTTAGACTAATTGTTAGAGCCACTCTGCTCCCTGTGGGACCACTAGACGGCTTTAGAGAGAAGACTACAGCAACGATTTTATAACTCTTATCACTTTAGTGTGCCTTTTAGAAGGTAAAGTCATTAGACTCATGCTTCTGAGTGAGATGATCAGTCTATGGCTGAAATTTCCTTTTCTCTAAATCTATAAATGTGATCAATGAGCCCTGTTAGACAGCTTATTCTGTCAGTATGATGGTAGAGTAAAAGCAGAAGTTAATGTTATACTGACTACGTTAATGTTAAGATTTTTCTTATATATAATAGACCAGACCCTAGATATCTTATAGAGTAGATCACACCACAGATATTTTATATAGAGTAGATCAGACCACTGATATCTTATACAGAGTAGATCAGACCACTGATATCTTATACAGACTAGATCAGGCCACAGATATCTTATAAAGACTGAATCAGACCACCGATATATTATACAGATTAGATCAGACCTCTGATATATTATACAGAGTAGATTAGGCCACAGATATCTTATATAGATTAGATCATACCACAGATATACAGAGTAGATCAGACCTCTGATATATTATATAGATTAGATCAGACCTCTGATATCTTATACAGACTAGATCAGGCCACAGATATCTTATAAAGACTGAATCA
>JAOVVA010000041.1:9260512-9274950 GCA_028565275.1 Leiocassis micropogon
ACACACACACACACACACAGACGCACACACACTATATGGACAAAAGTATTTGGCTAAACCTGCATACAAATACCTATAAGTCAATATGGATATGGATTCTTGGAAGGCTGGCCACAAGATTTGGTGTTTTTGTAGGAATTTATTCTGTAGAGCATTTATGAGGCCAGGCACCGATGTTGGACAAGAAAGCCGTTCCAGTTCGTCCCAAAGGTGTTCAGTGGGGTTGAGGGCAGGGCTCTGTGTGGGCCAGTCAAGTTCTTCAACTCCGAACTCATCAAACCATGTCTTCAGAGTCCTTGCTTTCACTGGGGACAAGAGGCTTAATGAAACACGTGAATTCAATAATTAACAGGTTTCGCCTAATACTTTTGTCCATATAGTGTCCACACACACACACACACACAAACATAGAGCTGTGTGTGGAGCAGTTATGAAATGAGTTACTTTGAGTTGCAAGTGGATGTTATTATACCCTGAGTTGGGAAACGTTCCCAACTCCCATCACTCTAAATTCTAAATAAGTGATCTGTTTCTGATATATAACCTATAAATACCTTATCTTTTACACATGTTGATCTTTAGCTGGACTGTAGTGATTTAAGCTATTAAGAGCTATACTTAGTCATACAGTAATTATATGTTATGGGCAACTTGAGTAAAATATCCTATGTAGGTCTAATAATTACACCACATGTTGAAATGTGTACATTTTCAATTTATAGATCCATATATTTATACCCAACCATCTTTTTATGGAAAGGGAAAAGGTTTTACTCAGTTAACTATGTGTTGTTGTTATTTTTATATTTCTATATGTCTTTGCAAATTATGCAGTATACCAGTAATCTCAACAGGGGCATCGATGGCTCGGTGGTAAGACTTCTGCCATGCGGGAGGCCCTGGGTCGCTTTCCAGCCACGTCCCTAAAACCCAGCAACTGATGCGTCAGGGAACCCCTAGTGCAAATGGAAGGGTTGAGTAAGAAAGGTCAAACCCTTGCTAAATCAAAATGTGCAAATCATAAACGACCCACTGTGGTGTCCCCTACGGAGAGAAGCTGAAAGATGGAAATTAGAAGAAGAACAACAACCAGTAGTGTTAACAATAACTGTCATCCACTGAACAGGAAATAAATGAGCTTTTCAAAACCGAGATGTACATAATTTTCTTACTCCCAATTCTCAAGTCATTGAATTAAACCCATTTTATCTGCAGTGCGGGATTGAACCACTCTCACCTCTGATCACGTAGACGTCATACCGACAGACTACGCATTCGTATCCTTTTGGCAAACTGCATGGGAATGTCTACGATACTGTGAGAATGTGAGAGAAAGAGACAAAAGTGTGATAGAGTAAATGCCAGGGAACATCAGAATGAATCATGGTTAAAATGGAGCATTTATCTCAATGGAGAACTTGAACAGAAAAGTGCTAAGCACTGGGCACAGAGGCTCACTAAGGCACAGTGAATGGGCGCTGCTAGTTCAGTGTTGTTACAGAGCCTGTTCCGCACAGTTAATGAATTAGAGGGGCATTTTATACTGGTGGTGCATAGAACAGGCAAGCGAATTAATGAGTTAAACAAGAATTAAGGTTTACATTCCTATATAGATTCTGTAATAACTGCATATGTAATCACTGTAAACAATTATGTAAACATTTTAACAAAAACATTTTCTTTACTTTTAAACCAAATTAAATGTTATATTGTTGCTTGAATGATGATTTTTTTATGTTTGTGCTAATTGGTCAAATATTTCAGACAAGCTGGTTATACAAGTTGTACAGTTTTTTCCCCATTGTAGTCCTAATCTTGTAACTCATTTGGTATATTATAAACTATGCAGTATTTCTATCTGTAAAGTGCACATCATGCACAACAAACACACAGACATGAGTTACCAATGCTTCAAATCCCTTCATTAGTACAGGTTAGTATATATACGTTAATTGGCTTAATGTTTTCTCTCTTCTTTTGTTATGCAAAATGTTTCCCCTGCTCAGAGCTGCCTGGCTTTTAGAAAATGGCTGCAAAAACAATCGTTCCAGTCTCTGTTTGATTTCACATATTGGCCCATCAGTTGCTTTCACGTGAAGAAGAAAAAAAAAAAGAAAGTGCTGGAAAACAAAGCCAGAGAGAATGTGTGAAAGGGGCTGTGAGGTTAGGGGAAGGAGGGCAAGCAGCCCAGTCCCTGACGGCACGGAAACAAATCACCGTTCAGAACAGGAAGGGATTGTCCAGGTCCTGCCCAGCACCTTTTCATCTTTTGTAGAGACTGGTGCTTTCTCATGCAGATTGCCTTGGATGAGGAGGCCTGTGTTAGGGTGTCTCTCTCTCTCTCTCTCTCTCTCTCTCTCTCTCTCGGGTATTTACCCCAAACCCTTCCTACTGAGACATGCTGCCCCCCTTCATTTGCAGCTTCCAATCCAGTGCTCTATTCTCAGTCATTTACCCGGTGACAGAAGGCTTGTGTGAGAAAATCAAGAGATAGCATTAATGAATGCATTCCTATACACATGCATCCTGAATCCCGGCAAAGCTTAAAGAAACCTCACTTTCGTCTGCTATAACCTTACCGCTAAGTCTCTCGCTCTCAACTCTCTATTCCTAAACTTCAGCCAACTCCCTGCCCAGCACTTTTGCCTCTCTCTGCTTCCGCTGCATAGATCCCATTATAAGCCCCCTCCTTCGTGACTTCGTCTGAGCCAGCATGTTGGGGTGATCCGAAAATAAAAGCACCCCATAAACCGATGAAACCAAATCCATTTGGTGACAAGACCATCCTTACCATGGATATACAATATTTATTCATAGCATGGTATCATCTGACAAAATTAGCTACAGAAATAGTTTTATTTAAATCTAAGACCAATTAAATGAATGAAATGAATGTTTTGTTATATTATAGAAAATATGCAAATGCAATAACTCAATGATTTTGATTTCACAAACATATGGAGTTATTGATACAGTCAGCCTGAGTACAATTGGAAAATGACCATAAAATATCAATAATAATAATTTCACACTAACTGCCTCCAAGGCTCATTACCACTACAAAGTATTTGGAAATGCATTATTAAATTTGACCTTGTTCCATAAAATTAATCCAGGCATTATTTTTGGTGGAAGGTGTCATTTTTAGACATGTGTACGTCTTTAATTCAGGTAGACTTGTTCTGTTTTTTGGAATAAACTTTGCTCAGCGAGAAATCTGACACAAGCCCATAGGTTCTCCCGATGGGCTTGTCTCTAGTTTTTTTTTTTTTGTCGGCTACTGGGTCCTTTGTGTAAGGGCTGAACTGGGTGCTAATTTGACGCGCTGCAAAGATAAAAAGGGGGAACTCATGGTCGTTTCAGCATCAGAGGATTGGAATGTGGGCTATTTAATGCAGGAGTCAATCCCTCTTGGTCATGGACAGTTCTCCCCCTCCAACCAAACCCCTCTCTCCCTGCAAAACGGCCGGGACCGCCTCGCTAAATAAATAGAGAAGTAATTAACAGGGCATTGAAAGGGAAGGCTTCTACCCATAGGACATATCATCACAACTAACATGGTTGGGTGAAAGTGAAAGAAAGGGGTTAGTAGGGTAGCAAACAACGTGGGGATTTAAAGAGTGATACAGAAAGAAAAAGTGGGAAAAGAGCAGCGGCAGAGAGCTAGAGAGAGAGAAAAACGGGGCAAAATGGCCAGAATAGCAAAAGATATATCAAAGTGTATATGTTAGGAAAAGAGAGAAAAAAGAAAGCAGAAAACAGGAGAAAAAGAACAGACAGGCATATCTTAAGGCAGGATGGATTTAAAAGGCACATAGCAGGGGCTGAGGTTTATTTGAAAGAGCTTAAGGACATTTTTGACTGAGGATACAAATTTTGAGTGCTCCCTGTGTCAGTATCCACCCCATCTTCACCATTTCAGGCCTTTGGCTGAAGGTCAGATGCAACTCTTATGTAGTCATTTGTGCAAATAAATATATGAGTATTTAATGCTTTCAAAGTTGTGTACTTTATAAGTTGTGTAATTGTTTAAGACTTTTTAAGACCTTTTTTGGATTGAGGCATGAAGACTTTTGATGATTTGTGCTTCCTTTTATCAGGCCATGCAGTGAAGTCTTTTTAATCAAATAATCTGATATCCACAATCACACTTTGTCTTGAAACTATTTATGCTTCAGGTAATGGGTGGATTATATGGATTTGAATAGACATGGACCTGCACTGGCATTAACATAATCCATTTATCAAATGATTTACATTACAAACCCCCCCCCCCCCCACATAAATGCTAGGGAATATCTTACTCCCCTTCATCCTGTAGAGAATTATTCACTAATTTATTGTATGAGAACTTAATTATGTTCGTGTTTACTCAACATCCTGACAATTCGTTTGCACATAAATGAACATGTGTAATGGTTTGTGTACAAATGAGTCTGTGTGCAGGAATGTCTTTGTTTCCATGATGCATGGATTTCTCTGGTCGATCTCTTGGTATCTGCGGAGGGTGCGTACAGTCTGAAAGGACAGTGACTGTGCTGGTCCAGCAGAGACAGAGAGAGCGATTGTTCTCGGAGAGCAACACTAGGCACCATTGTAACCTGCCAGGGACTGGAGCACAGAACCAGGACACAATGACAATTAGCGTACTTCCAACATGGAGACATCACCACGACGGCTGCTCTCAAAGAGTCATATAGATAACAAGGCCTCCTCCCCTCTGCTCCAACAGAGGCAAAATAGCCCAGTGGTGTGCCACAGAGTGACCCACAAAGCTGAGACAATCCTTAGAAACTGTTTCCACACAAACTACACAAATCGCTTTAGGACTAATAGCACAGGTCTGCTAATGGAATGCTAATGGAATATAAAAAACACCAATTATTATTCACTCACTTCTTCTCTATACCACTTATCCTGGTCACAGGAAGCGTGGAGCCTATCCCAGGGGACTCGGCTTACGAGGCAGGAAGGGGTGCCATCCCGTCACACAAACAAGCACACAAGCACACACACACACACTGCAGGTAATTTGGAAATGCCAATTACCCTACTCAGCATGTATTTGTAAGAGGAATCAACCAAGCATGAGGAGAACATGCAAACACAGACCTGAGAGTGGACTTAAACCCGCAACCCTGGAGGTGCGAGGCCACAATGCTAACCATTTCACCACTATGTCACCTAATTATTATTCAGTTAAGCACAATTACTCTTATACTTCTAATATACCACTAATTTATGTATTTAAAAAGTCATTATTTGTACGAATCAGTTATGTATGGGTTTTTAGCGGTGTAACACATAGTTTTTTATGTTCATGTTTAATCAGGACATTAAACACTGGAAAACAATAGAATGTTTAACCAAGACATCTGCCCATCTATCCATCCATCCATCCATCCATCCATCTATCCATTGTATAAGTTTTATAAACTCCTCAGATTGATGTGAAAGTCCCACATCAAGAAACTGTTATTTGTAGCTGACAACAATAGGCATCTAATGATATTTTAGCAGATTTTATTTGAATTCTTGTGCATCTTAGATTTAGACACACAACAGAATTATCTGAAGCTGGAACCACTCATAGAGCATCTGGAGTCTTTTTAGCAGCATTTAATTATAATGACTTGATTAATGATTTCTCAGAAAAGTTTTCTTTTAGTCAGGATTTGTTCAGTCTTTCAGAACTGTCATTTAAGACTGATATTCTGCCATGTGCAAACCACGTAGTCTGAATAAAATAAATTTTACCGTTTATACTGAAATATAGTAGACATCTGGTTTTATTTTGGAGCTCAGTTAGTCGGTACAGTATATAGGCTGGCTATATTTTTAGAATTTTAAAACAAGAAAGGAAATGTGCAACCTTTTTACTATTTGATATTAAAGATATCGCACAATTATTAGTTCACTTTTATATTATTTTGTTGCTTAAACTATTTCCTTGTTGTTGTTTTGTTTATTGCATTCAGTGAATTAACTGGATGATGTGATTTCATATCTAATTTCCCCCAGTTTGGTATGCGTTGATCAGAAGCACCAACAATGAGGTATAAAGTCAATCCAATTGTGATTTTACATCAAAAGTGATACCTTAGGAAAAGCATGTTTAAACAAGGGACTGTCAGTTACAGTTCACCAAAAAGTTTATGAAAAGCCTTGTCCAAAACAGCCATGAACTTTTATTGTGTCCTCTGTGATTTGCATCAACGCCTTGTCAAACATAACCTGGGAAGATATAAGAGCAGAGAGACAAAGCAGCTCCCTTTTATTTGCACGGCAACAGACCCGTCTGTCTCCCGTCTCCCTCTGTCTATGTGTTTCCAAGTGAATGTCTGCTGCCCGTAAAAACCAAGGGGCCATGCTGAGTGGCGCACACATACCCCAGTTTGTACTGCAGCGACCAGGATAATTTATTATTTAGCATGTATTAATACATTTTCTTCACTATATTGATAAATTAAACCTAAAGCAAACATTACATCATTATTCATTAAACCTGGTCATGTACTGTACCTCTTTCTGGCCCAAACAATCATACATAATAAATAAAACAAAATACAGTGCTGAGTGTTTGTGGAGCATTTTGTTAATTTATATATATATATAAAAGTATTAAGCCTCGAGTTTGCTAGGGATTAATGCTACAAGCTTGCCAGGCCTTTTGGAAGATTCTTCCATTCTTCTTGGCAGAATCTTTAAAACTCAACCAGGTTGGATGGGCAGCATCGGTGCACTGCCATTTTCAGGTCTCTCCTGAGAATGCTCTATTGGGTTCAGGTCCAGATTCTGGCTGTGTCACTCCAGGACTTTAACAGAGCTGTTCTGAAGACACTCCTTTAAACAGTTGACCCCAACCTGAGAACCTGAGCACTTCAGAGAAAGTTTTCACTCAAGATAGCTCTTTATTTTGTGTCTCCCAGTTCCAGTTACAGAAAAAGTATTCCCACGGCATGATGCTGCCACCTCCGTGTTTGACTGTAGGGAAGGTTTTAACAAGGTGATACAATGTGCCTGATTTCCTCGTTCCAAATCCTTGTTTCCTCATTGTGTCATCAGACCAGATTATTTTGCTTCTTATGGACTGTGAGTTCTTCAGGGGCTTTTGGCAAACTCCCAGTGGGCTGTCATGTGCCTTTTAGTGAGGAATGGCTTTTGTCTGGCCACTCTACCATTAATAGTGACACTTAGGTTCTTGGTTGCCTGTCTGACCATGGCCCTTTGTCCCTAATTATTTAGTTTGGCTGGGCGTCCAAATCTGGGAAGACTGTTGGTTGTTCCCAGTGTCTTCCATTTCAGTATGATGGAGGCTAAAGTGCTCTTGGGCACTTTAAATGCTGCAGAAACGTGCTTGTATATTTTTCCAGATCTGTGCCTTGACTCAATCCTGTCTTGCATATCTACAGATAATTCACCCCTTCTCATGGATTTTCGTTTACTATGACATACCCCAATATACTGTTTGATCATATATAATTATTTATAATTATGTCCAAGAATTATTAATTCATTTAAGAATTCATTAAGTCACAGATAGACTACAATCACATTGCAGAAGCATCTCAAGGACTACTGATATGAGCAAGATGCAACAGAGCTCACTTGCTAATGTAATAACAATGAGTGTGAATACTTGTGGTATTTCAGTCTTAAGTTAACAAAACACTCTAAACACTTGTTTTTCCTCTTTGTCATTGTTAGTATTATGTGGTGAGAAAAAAGGATATGAATCCATTTTAAGATGAGTGTGAAATAACAAAATGTGAAAAAACTTGAAAGGTTCGAGGAACTTTCTTTCGGCACTCTAATTATAAAGCATGCCTCCTTCAGACCTAACTACATGATACTAATAATTTCAATTAAAAACGACTGCAATGATAATCCTCTTAGTCCCTCATTTCTTCTGTTGAAACTTTTTTAAAACAGTTGATTTAATTTCAGATTATTATTTGTTCCTCATCTTCTATGACATTTTTTAAGGATACCTAAAAAGAAATCTTCAGTTTAAGCGATCTCAGACACAAGCAATCTGACTCTGCTTCCCTGCAATTCATTTGTTGTTCCCTTCATTTATGTCTTTCATTGCATTTTGCATAACTGTAGCTGTCATAAAGTCTTCGGATGTGGTGTATTTAATTCTGTCTAAAATCATTGTCTGATGTATGCGTATAACATCTAACCATGGGACTAGTAGGTTGGACTTGGTCTGGTGATAAAACCTAAAATCTTCAGAATCACGTTCCTTCCTTTCATTTTATCCAGTAGTCATTGGTATACACCAAATGAGGACCAGTGCAGGTGCAGGGGAGCAGAGAAAACATGATCTTTCACTCATAATCCCATCCTAATCCAGTACATGCAAAATTCCCATCAATACGCTTGCATTTTATTGTCTGTCAGGGAAGATGTGGTTAGACAGGACCAGAGTGGAAGACATTATCCAGCTAATCCAAATTCAATGTTAAGGCAATCTGTTTTCCTCAGATCACCTCAGTCTACTCAATCTCCCAGCAGTCTCAAAAGACTGATTTCTCCTGATGGGCATGGGACACTACAGTGCAAAAAACAAAGATCAGACATTTGAGGATGCCGAGTGAATTGTTCCTCTATGTATCAGGGCTTGTTCATTTTTTGTGTCAGTGAAATTAGAAAACATCCAGAGTCTTGGAACAGTTTGACAGTAATTGTTTCTGCAGGTTCATCTTCCTCATCTTTTTTAATGAAACAATAATACAGATTAACATTAATATCAGTTAAAATGTATCTAATCCTGCTTCATGGAAGATGCCCTACTGTAGGTGTACACCGAAAAGTCACATGTAGTTGCTTTTTTTCCCTGCTTTGAAGACATTTGTTGTGGAAGAGAAAGTGCAGCAGCATCAAACTGCTGTCTGCCTTCCCGGAGATGTCTCATTGAGCTTATGCAGTGTTGTGTCTTTATTGCACACAAACATCTGCACAGAATGTTCCAAGCGGAGGAGGAGAAAGCCTCTGGGTGGGTCTCAGCAGCTGCTCAAAGGCCTCAGCAAGCAGCCAAGTGTGCCTGCTGAGCCAGAAGGACAGAGCAGAATGCTGGGGTGTGGGCTTGTGGAGGAGGTTTTGCCTCAGTGGAACTGCTCTGGCAGAGATGATTCGCTCATCACAGCCTGGAGCTAGAGGTCACTGGGAGGAGAGGTCACTTCTGCAGCTCAACACTGCTGGGACCTGAAGGCTTAGGAACACATATTCGAAGCTTTGTGCTGAAACGTTGGACGATGCAGCTCTAAAGCAGCTCTCTAATCACGGTGGTCACCATTACTGTGGAGCTCAGTAGCATTACAACTTTGAAGTTCATTCATGAATCTTGGTATTGTCATGCACTTGGATGCATTTAGTCTAGACTGTGTATGATATTCAGTGTGGGAATAAATGATGACATATTTGTTATTGGTAGAAGTTAAAAAATAATTGCTGTTAATGCTCTATACCTGCCCATGTAGCTGTAATGGACTCTCATTATCAGGTGCTTTCATTATTAGTCCTGTATAGTCCATTCATGCATAGTCAAATAAGAAAGGCAGATGCAGAGGGAGATGTTCAAGTCAAACTAGGACTTTGAATTCCTTTATTTCTCTATAGAATCCACTGCTACATTAATGCACTTATCTTACCTTTTCATTAGTGCTTGAAAATCGTTAAGGTAGAAAATTTTCTCAGTACGTGTGCCACGATCAGACCGCCTGCTTCATGTCTGAAACGCTGGTCTCCTTTAATAGACCAAACATGGAAATGGCTTAGAGCGAGGTCGGATTGTATTGAGGATGTGGCAATAACTCACAGCCCATTTCCTGTACTGTGCAAGTGGTGTTTGTGAATGATTGTGTTAACAGTTCCCACAGACAAATGTGTCACTTCCACAAGGATGTTCAAGGATCAGGCGTTCCACTCTCTGAATGTCCAAGGGAACAACTGCTGTGGGCTCCAAGTCACATCGGCCAGGGAAGATGCATCTACTGTAGCTAGATCAACTCTCGCACAGTGTTAATGCTGGCAGGTATTTATCCCACCAAATGTCAGTTAATACCTTTGTTATATGTTAGCTATTGGCCAGAAATGGTTGTTATAACATTAGGAAATATTGTTAAAGTCAACGATGATAAAATGACCCAGAGTTTTATATGATGTGGAATTCAGATTAATGTTCTTAATTTGGTTAATTTAGCAGATTTTGACTAACTGCTGGTGTGGTCCCAGGTTGTTTCATTCTCTCAGCTATGTTGATCTGGGTCTTTATTTGGACTTGGTTAATTATAGTTCAGACTTATCTCATGTGTTCCTGAACACAAAAGAACACGGCTCTACTCATGTTATTACTAAGGCCCCCATGAGCTAGATTTATTGTTTTAGAAGAAACCCCAAACCTCTGTAGGGTAACCTGTGGTGCTTTGGGACATTTGGTTGGCACTGTGTTAAAATTCAGAGCCCCAGGAAACTAGCAGAGTTGTGTATCATTTGAACATCTAATTAAACAGCTTGAATAGTGTTTAGAATTTGATTTGGAGTTGAGAAATGAATCAAGGCCCTCTGAGAACCCACTTTTGTTCTTCTTTATGTGTTTGAATTTATGAGAGAAAATGACTGACACCCTTATACTAAAACTGTGAGCAAGAATCTTTTACTTTGAACCAATAAAGCTTCACCTCTGAGGTCAGTTAATGTGCAATACATTCAATATTGCTACACTATATGGACAAAAGTATTTTGTCAGTGACATTGTGTCCACATACATACACTTGAATATGGTGTTAGTCCCTCTTTAGCAGCTATAACCGCTTCAACTTTTCTTGGAAGGCTGTGCACAAGATTCCGTAGTGTTTCTGAGGGAATTTGTGCCCATTCATTCTGTAGAGCATTTATGAGGTCAGGCACTGATGTTGAATGAGAAGGCCCGGCTCGCAATCTCTGTTTCAGTTCGTCCCAAAGGTGTTCGAATGGGTTGAAGTCAGGGCTCTGTAGGACTGCAGGCCAGTCAAGTTCTTCCTCAACGAACTCATCAAACCATGTCTTTATAGTCGTTGCTTTGTGCACTGGCGCTCAGTCATGTTGGAATAAGAAAAGGACTCCCCCAAACTGTTGCCACAAAATTAGAAGCATAGCATTGCCCAAGATGTGTTGGTATGATGAAGCATTAAGATTGCCCTTCACTAAGGATAAAAGGCCTGCTTGAAACACCTGAATTCAATAATTAACAGGTTTGACCAAATACATTTGCCCATATAGTGTGAATTAAAATGTGTTATATATAGTCTCTACACATATTGGCAATTAAGCAATTATTTACACACCAGATCTGTTAACAGAAGTTTATCATGAGTGAGAGAGATGACTTCATGTGTCTTTACAAAAAAATGGCCATCATGTAGATTGTGTACTGTGTATGGAGACTTTTGTGGCATCCTGTATAATCATGTTTCCATCCAACAAGCTTATCTAAAGTAGATTTGGTGTCACAGATAATAGACCACCATCTAATAACCTGTCAGCTTTTTCCTTTAATTGCCTTTTCTTAACTCTCCTGGCTTTCAATCGAACTAAAACGACCTCCACGTCAGAGCACAAATATACATGGCATTTAGTGTCAGTGGCTTGACAAGTCATTGTTACCCGAGGTTAGGCCATTCTTGTGCAGATATTAGACTTAGTTCATAAATCATGGTTGGGTGAGCCACTGGGAGTGAGATAGCTATTTGTGGCTCGCTGTCCATGGATGCATGCTGTCAGTGCGGACCAGGAGCAGGTGTGCCCTTGTCAGAGGGGGATGGGTGTGAATAGCCAAAGTAGACTGATGGTCCTATTGGGGACATTCTAACCCCAATACTAGACATCCTGTCTATCCAATCTCCACAGAGTGCTTGCGAATTCATAGAACAGGTAAAGAAAAGAGTCCTTAAACCAGAAACCATTTCCTTATGAAGGTGAAGCATTATTGTATAGGAAAACCACATAAAATAAATGTTGAAATTATTATTAAAATGTTTTAATGTTCTACTCTATTTAAGAAAGCATATATGTTCCTATATACTCGAATGATGCAGATGTACACAGGTACAGAGCAGATGGAGCTAAAACACTGTCTGCATGTCTCTACTAATTAGCGTGATTAGGATGCCAGTGGATCAGCCTACCATGGAGATAAAATTTGTGGAAGTGAATGCACATTCATTTACAGAGGGGTGATAAAAGGATGACCCACTGATAAAATCAAGCTTTTGTTCGATGGAATGACGACATCTATAAATGGCATATGGAAGCAAGTGAGCACATTTTAAAATGGCTAACCAAAGATGAAAACTGGATGGGTGCCAACTTATTGCAGGCCCCAAGCACATACACTCAGACACCAAATAATACACCATGGCCAATTTGGAAATGGCAGTTCTCCTGGGCTGTTGGAGAAAACCAGAGTATCCGGAGGAAACCCACCAAGTAGGCGGAAAACATACGGTACAAACTCAACACATAGAGACTGGGGGCAAGAGCCTGAACCCCAACTGTGTAGGTGTGAAGCGACAGTGATAACCACTAACCACGGTACCTCCTTCACAACTCCATACATTTACAATTCTGTTGAAACACTACTTACCCTTTTTGAATGACCAACATTTAAGAAAGACAGCAACAAGTTCTATTAGAGGCCAACTAGGGCAGGAATTATACTGCCCCATGCATGCTCCAAGAACATATTAACGAGAGTATTTTCAGACTAGACAGGAGGGTCCAAGTGGTGGCTCAGGTGGATAAGGCTCTTGGTAGCTAATAAGAGGATGGGGGTTTCCTGGGTTGCCACTGTTGGGCCCTTAGGCAAGTCCCATAACCCTTAATGGCCCATATATAATAAGCAGCTACTAAGAATCAGGGCATCCTTAGTTCCAGTCTCCAGGCTGGGAATGGGTGGGTTGCATCAGGAAGGGCATCTGGCACAAAAGATTGTGCCAATAATTTGCAGATCAAATGATCTGACATATCAACCCTGAAAAATAAACAAAGACCAAGGAAAATAAAATCATATTAGACTGGATGTTAGCCATAATAAGTCAGAATAAAAATGCTTTGTGACTCCTAAGATATTAATTAATTAATTAACTCATTGTTAATTAGCAATGGGGAGTGAGCAAGGGGAGAACATGCAAATCCTACAGATCCAAGGTCACAGCATATCTGAGGTCAAACCCTCAACCCTGGAGGTGCGAGGCCACAATGCTAAGCATAACACCACTGTACTGCCTCTGAAGATATTATTTTACAGCCAATCACAAATAAAAAAAAAATGAATATTTGGTTTGGTTTTTGGTGGCACAGTGACATAGTTCTTACCACTGTTTCCTCGCACTTCCAGGTTTGATGGCCTAAGGTCTGTGAACTTTGCATGTCCTCCCAGTGCTTGGTGGGTTTCCTCTGGGTATCCTGTTTTTCACCAACGGTCCGAAGACATCCAGATTAGGCTAATTGGTGTTTTCAAATTCCCCGTAGTGTGTGTGTGTGTGTGTGTGTGCTCCGCAATGGATTGGCTCCCCAATCAGACTGTACCCCACCTCATGCTCAGAATCTGTTGGGATTGACTCCAGGCCTCCAGTAACCCTATACAGGATAAACAGCATAGAGAGCGAGTGAGTAGTGTTGGTTTTGTAATACGTGTAAAACATGCGATATTGTTACCAGAAGGTGTAAGTGCAAGCAGTGTGTGTATGATGTACAGAAACATTTTTATTGTAAGATAAAACCATGTTTCCTATGTGATGGCTGAGACGACAAAGAAAATATGTCTCAGTTTTCCATTGAGTTGCTTTGTTTGTTTAGTTTTTTTTTTTTCTTTTGGGAGGGGGCTAGTTTTGGGTCTTTACTGTGGTTTGACAAAGAACAAAGAAACGTTAAATGGCTCAAAACAAGTCTCTAGTCTATATGCTGCATTTTTTTTTAATGATTACTCTAATAATTAATTAAACAGTAGCCTGTAGTATAAAGTATATCAAGGGTGGTAACCCTTTAACTTCATTCAGTTTGAGACTATGTCATTATTAATCTATGGTCAGGAGCTGCTGCTCTACAGTAGGAACGGTTATTGTCAGGATCTGGCTTCCATGGTGTTTGAACAGGCATTAAAGGATCAAAATGTCAACAGTAACTCACTACTTTCTGATTTAATCTGTAGAAATCTCATTTGTTTCCAGACTGGAACACCCCGGAGGTTTTAAAGCAAGAAGAAAAAATGTGCTGATGAAAAACAAAACAAGACAAAAAAAAATTCTTAATTTATACTAAAAAAGTGCTCTGCTTTTAAATCTTATGTCAAACACGTAACAGAACCTATTAATTACAGCCAGTCACACGAATACATACACATACACACACACACACACACACACACACACACACACACACACACACACACACAC
>JAOVVA010000041.1:9279256-9298698 GCA_028565275.1 Leiocassis micropogon
CCTATCCTAGTGGACTCTGGGTACAAAATGAGGTACACCCTGGACAGGATGCCAATCCGTTGCAGGGCACACACACAAGACAGGAATCAGAAACTCGACCCTGGAGGTGTGAGGCCTCTGTGCCAACTACTATAACAAACTGGACTCCATATTAGCATAAAGACATCAACTGGTATATTGAACTTCCAGCTGCCTAACACACAGTATGACTGCAGATTAATCCCTGCTATCCGTTATCTCCCAAATGAGGATGGGTTCCCTGTTGAGCCTGGTTCCACTGAAAGTTTTTTCCTATTGCCATCTCAGGGAGTTTTTCCTTACCACCGTCGCCCTTGGCTCTCGGGACAATCTGATCATTCTGATTCGTACACATTCACATATTATACAAACTTCCATAATTTTTTTTGATTATGTAAAGCTGGGTGGCACGGTGGTGTAGTGGTTAGCACTGTAGCCTTCCACCTCCAGGCTTTGAGTTCGATTCCCGGCCAGGCTCGATTCCCATCTCTGTGTGCATGGAGTTTGCATGTTCTCCCCGTGCTTGGTAGGTTTCCTCCGGGTACTCCGGTTTCCTCCCACAGTCCAAAGATATGCAGGTTAGGCTAATTGGCGTTCCCAAATTGCCCGTAGTGTGTGAGTGTGTGTGCCCTGCGATGGATTGGCACCCTGTCCATGGTGTACCCTGCCCCAAGTCTCCTGGGATCGGCTCCTGACCCCTGCGACCCTGAATACAGGATAAAGCGATGTAGAAGATAAGTGAGAGAGTGAGTATGTAAAGCTGCTTTGCGAAAATGACAATTGTTAAAAGCGCTATACAAATAAATGTGAATTGAATTGAATTGAACTATGCGAATAACAGCATAGATGAATGACCCTGTAACCCCTATCTCTGTAGAGACTGTAAATGTCTCCGCTGAAACCAACTAAACATCTTTTTTTATTGAATATCTTAGCCTTATATAAATACATTTTTGTAGCATTTAATTATCAAGACTTGATTGAAACAAACCAAATTACACTTTTTAGGTGCATTGATAGGCCTGTTAAACATGACTATATGTTATCCTTTTGCAATTGATTAATCTATTTCTGCAGGCATGAGACCTCTGGGAGTGGATGAGTTTGTTGAATAAGCACTACACTGTGTTTTCCTGTGTCCCCCATGCCTCTAACGCTGATGTAATAACAGAATGGTTAGATTTTACAAAGACATTTCTTTATTTACTGTGGAGAATACACAGCACAGACCAGCTCACCAGTGTGTTTAGACTTAATCTTTCTCATTGATCGGCTTATGTACGATTTTTAGCCCCAAAACACAAAACGCAACTGATTTCGTGTTTTTAAATGTTACAAAATATCACAACAAATACCAGTTTCATTCACTTTCAGTAACTGCATTATTCTGGATTTGGATTTGGTGGATTTGGAGCATGTCCCAGTAAAAAGTAGGCAGGAGAATTCACTTTGGATGGGGTGATAGTCCATCAAAGTGCACCACGCACGTGGACACGCACACACGCACACACGCACACACACACACACACACACACACACACACACACACACACACACACACAGTGTATCCAGTTCACCTCCCTGGTTACCCATAAGAAATTTTACTATGGTATGTATGGTATTATATAACTGTAGTATATGCCAGAGTATACCATAGTATTGTGGTACTTCAGACATTACCATGGTAGGCACCACTGGACTTCTAGAGTACCAGGGTACGAACTATGGCACTTCAGTGCTATGGTATGTCCCACCATACTTTAGTGAATACAATAGTAAGTACTGTGGCACTTCACTTGGTACGGTGGTACAGTAGTACTGTGGTGTGTACCACCTTACTTCAGTGAATACCTTGATACTTATTGGGTACCACAGTGGCTACCAAAGTTCAGCAAGTATCTACTATGGTATGTTTGTACATACTATTATACCATATTAGACAAGCTAGTAGACATGCATGTTCCATGATGTACATGATGTGTACATGATGTGTACATGAACCATGTGCCATAGTGTATAGCACATGTGCTCTATCTGCAAAGATACCATGATAGACCATTGAAAGATTCAGTTAGACCATTGTATCTTGTATCATGGTAAAATTTCATATGGGTGTATTGGAGTGAAGGGAAAACTTTTTAATTTTCAGAATAAAGATGATACGGAGTAAAAACTCCAAACAAGAAAATGTATTTCTCTTCTAAAATATGAGTGAGTTTAGAGTGTATAAATATGGAGCAAATATGTTTAGAACACTTTTTTCTTTCCAATCAAGAAATATTTTGTATTAGGTTCCATCCATATTCAATATTCAGAAATCAGAAAAACATTTTACGTAGAACTGTGGGGCAATTACAGCCCGCTTCTCGTGATGCGCCTGCCTCACCTCCTGTGATCATTTGCTGCTAACACCACTAATGAAGGACCGATTTAGTCCTGTGCAAGTTAATGAAGAACCTTCCCACGGCAGCCTCTTGTCCAGAAAAAAAGGCTCTCCCCCTGCATTCAGGGACTAAAGTTTTAACTTTTAGTGACTTTGCTCTTTTCCCTGTCAACACATGAATGTTTTTAATTAGGCAGAATTGCTTGGTTTTATAGGACTGCTTCAGAGATCGGTGTGAACAAGTGTCTTAGTCAGCACTGCATGTTTTAAATTTGGTTTCTGAGCAACAAAAATGCATCAAAATAAGGTTGTATACTGCAGTGTGGTCAGTACACTCACGTTTGTGGAGCTGTGCCTGAACATACATCCGCTGAACTTTTTCTCACTTCCTCGTCTACGTCAAAGTGTGTTCTGCTTTCTAGTTCTGCTCTCTATGTGCAATCTATCTTAAGCAGTGCTTTATATACTGTGTGTGTGTGTCTTCTTACTCTCTATGGTTACTCACATCTACCATGGGATTTAATTAGCCCCCTACAGGCAGATGTGTGACATGCCTTCAGCACTCCCTGATACTGTAGCAATCAGTTCAATCGTCCACATTGAGCAGTCATGAGGTCACCTTGTCAACGCAGTAAAAAAAGCTGTCTTTGATTCACAAGGACATCATGCACCAGAAGTTGGTAGGTACTTTATTTCTTCGTAACACACTCTCATCGGCCTCCCTTAAAAAATACAACTCGCAAATGTATTGATTTGGACATGTGCAGGAATCACATGTCCAAGTCAATATTCTTTGTATGGATTGACTATCTAGCATGATGGGCATTGGAGGCTCAGTGATAGGCGTCTCTTCTTCCATAAGGAAAGCCTGAGTTCCTGCCCAAACCCCAGCCACTGGGTGCAGTGCCGGTGCCAAGCCTGGATAAAATGGGAGGGTTGCATCAGGAAGGGTGTCTGGCATAAAATCTGTGCCAAGTTATATTGCGGATTGTATGGTCCGCTGTGGCGACGTCTTGACTGGAGCAACTGGAAGACAAACAACAATTAACTATCTAAAGCAAGAGAAAAAAAAATGCTTTGTTCACCATTTCCTTTAAGTGAAACTGAGTTAGTTTGCAACACCTTTATATGAGCAAATTCTATTCCTGAAGACAATACTAAAACTTCTCCAGTTTGCCCAAAGCCAGCAGCTCAAAATGACTTTTCCCATAAAGAGTTTCCTTAAGCAGGGTTTTTATCATCTGACCTTCACTTGGAGTCAGAGTTTGCCAGTGGTATACGTTTCTGCTTGCAGACACTCAGTGCTGAAACGGGACACGAGACTGACTATCAGATAATCTCTACAACAGCTGATCATAAATGATGTCACCACAGAGTGAAGTAGTGGCACATGCCACAGCTGACTTTGACCTCTGACCTTTTAACTGATCCTGAAGTCATTCTGCATGAATTAGTATATAAAGGCAATAAATGATTTTAAAGTTTTAAGAAACATTAAAGGAAGAACAATCACAAAAAAACATTATCAATTATGTTTAACCTCACATTTTTCTCTCAATCTCATCTAATGGGACTAATTCTAAAATAAAAACTACATTATGTGGTCAAATTCTTTTTGACCATGCTGTTATAATAACCTCCACTCTAATATAAAGACTGTCCACTCGATTTTGGAATGCACAGTAGCTGTTGGAATTTTGTTCACATTCAGCTACAAAAGCTTTAGCATGGTCAGCTTGGGTGGGGAGGTGTTGGGTGAGGAGTCCTGTGGGGCAGTCAACATTGCAATTCATCCCAAAGGTGCTCAGTGCGGTTAAGGTCAGGGTTCTGTGCAGGAAGCTCCAGCCCTTTCTAGGCAAACCATGTCTCCATGGAATTCACTTTCTGTACTGTAATGGTTCCTTAGTTCCAGTCAAAGGAACTCCTATATAATTGTGTATTTCTACAAATGGGTGTGATGCTCAGGTGTCCACATACCTCATGTTGTGAAAAAAAGCCTATCGAGTCTGTGTGACAATCCCAGTTAGAGATAGACCATTTAATCCTACCTTCCCTAAAAGATTCAGAATTAACTATCAATAATAAATTAAATAGATCATCAAGAATTTACAGGCTCTGAAAGTTGTGATAAAGATATATAAAAAGACTTTCAGAATTTTTTTTTAATCAAGAGCTTATGGTGACTCACTCCAGGGGTTTCTGGATAGTGAGGCAACATAACCTCTGACAGGCTGAGGGGGCATTTGGAGCAATGCTGTGAGAAGATGTCACATCTTATCATAGGTTTAGGAAAACAAAAGTGGGAAATTCAGAGCCAGAGTGAGACTATTCCATTGAGATAGACTGTTGTTGTTCATCATGGCTTTGTAGCAACAAATCCTCTTCATGCATTGCTGGAACATTAGGTATTGTCCATGAACAGCTGAGCAAGAAAACCCATTTCCTGAAACCTGCTCATTTTGCTGAGGTCTGATTTTCTTTTTTTTTTTTTTAGTTTTGTCTCTGCCCTTTTCCAAGGATCCATGACTTCATTTAAAATGCTACAACATAGTACAGAGAATTTTACGTCCCCATTGGGAAAGCCTGCAGAAAAATCAACCTGGATCTACAGATAAACACAAGGTCATGGTTCTGATCTTTGAAACAAATATGAAATGAGAACCTTGAGCATGTTACGTCCCTAGTGACTCCTATATGGCAACGGTTTCTGTAGCTTATTTTAATCATGACAAACCCAAACGCTTCCTAGATTGATGTTCTTAGATGGAGCTCCCTATGGACTACCAATGTGCCTCTGATCCATAAGAGAATATATGCACAACAGCTCCTGGAACTCACAGTCCAGCTCCAATTCAATTACAGTGAGGCCACAGAATGTCACACAGCGCATTCCACCGGCACTCGTCACACACCACCTCAGGCTGGAAGCAGTGGGTCAGCCAAAGGTGACAAATGCATCTTTGGTGATTTGCAAATGCCTATGGATATCCTTCAACTGAAAATGTGTTTGTTTCTCCTTGGGTCCATGCTGCACTTTAATCGATGTCTTTACTTAAACAAAGAATTCTCACGTATGCTATAATTGGAGCGGGTGTTCAAAGACTGGATGTAAGGCGGAATCCGAGAATCACAATCCAAAGTTATATTGGTGGTTCAGTAAACACATACAATACTATGTATAATTACTAATGGAGGGAGACTCCAGGATCAAATCATATAACTGGAGATACAAAGAGAAAAACAAGGCGCTAGGAACATGGCTTAGAGTTGAGTGTAAATGCAGAAAAGTCTGCAACAAACAAAGTCAAGAATAGGTGTATACTGTACATAGAGTCATTACTGGACACAGAACCAAAAAGAAGAAGCACATGGCACGTTTTTGACCACAAGACCTGCGATACAACTCATAAGAGGAAACGGCGACAACGATGTCAGAGAGCGGAAATGTTTGAGATCCCATCTTCAACCAAGTGAGAGTGACTGAATCTCGACTTTGTCCTTTTTGTGGCATTCACCATTATTAGTATTGGCATTCTAAACTGTGCATTAATGGATATCAGTGCAAGTTGTCAGCACCAGCCGACTGTCCGTCTCCTTAATCGATTGTTGTTTGCTCGAGGAGGAATCTAAACATGGACCATGCACATCTCTTCCTCATACCCGCTGACATATCATAGAGGAAATAAGAGCACGATGAATAGCAGGATAACTTATGACGTATTTGAATTGCTGGGGATGTTAACCTGTCAGTGTGTCACCTGTTGCTTAGAGGATTTGGTCAGAACAGGTAGATAGGGATTGCATAGGAAAAAAAAAAATAACTGAAAGGAGAAAGGGTGATTTTGAAAAAAAAAAAGCCTGAGAAGAAAATGAGAGCCACAGTGGGAGCTGCGTAGAGACGATATTAGACTGATAATATTCATCCAGACAGTTTTATAGATTTATATTGATGAATAATATGCTAATGCTGTATTTAATTAAGCTTCATCTAAGGCGCTTTTCTTTTTCGCCTTTTCGGTTCATTTTTACACAGCTCTGTCCTTTTCTTACAGCAACGCCATTGATTTTGCAGGTGTATTGCCTGAGCCCCGCTGCTGCACAGTTGATCCAACGATAAGTGAATGCAAATAACACGCTGCTAGGAATGACCTTTTCAGGATTCATTTCAGCTCACATTTGTAAAGTTCAATTTCCGGATACATACAGCAGTGGCCAGACAATAACAGTCAACAAGAACATTAGAAAAGTTACAGGTCATTAGCAAAGCTCCAAATTAATGAGCATTCCTCGTTTCGCTCTTGTTTTATTCTTTCTCCTGACATGGAGAACACAAGCAGCCATGCACTTCGTCTTTAACTCAGAGAGTATTACCTTTCAACATTATTATCTTTCTCTGTGGTCTTACTATTTTCCTTTTTATTCCCTTGGCATCTCTCTCTCTCTCTTTCTATTTCTTTCCTTTTTTCCCCTACTCTTTTTTTTTTCTCCGCAGCTCCCCAGTACTAATTGAAGTAGTTAATTAACTGAAAAAAACGCATTAACACCTTTCCAGACCATTAGGATATGCAAGTGAAGGTGTGTGTGTGTGTGTGTGTGTGTGCGGAAGACAGGATGTGTACATAAAACTCTTGCCCCAAGTGCGTCACATTTCCTTGCTAGCTGTCACCGTGGAGACCAGAGTAGTCCTTGATAGTGGGGAACAAGGATGATGAGGATGAGGAGGGTGGCCAGAAAGTGTGAAGACGAACTTGACCAGTCTGACAGCTGTTGATTTGTTTTGGTTCTATCAAAGCTCCATGGAACTGGGATGAGTGTGTAGAAAATGGTGTAATTTATTATTATTTAATGTCCTACAGAATGCAACAAAAAGGAGAAAATGAGCAAAATGAGTCTCACAATAATACTCTTTGCCAGAAGGGAGGATAGATCCTTATTTCTGTGGAGTTAAACTTTAAGAGATTCATACGCTCAGAAATAAAGATAGCAATCTGTACCTTTTCACTTCACTGGGGTGGTACCATCAATCATACCTGAGAACATATCAGGTATGGTGTTAGCTTTCAGAGAAAAGCTTTTATCAATTATCAAATTCAATTATATACAGTACTGTGCACCACCCTTTATTTTAGCACAAAATTCTATTATGTAGATTTAATTAAAGAAATGGGAACAGATTCTACTGTAAAAGTCTGAAAAATGCCTAAAGAATTTTAAAAGTGCTTGTTTATATACAACCTCAGCAGCAACCTCATTTCCCCTCTCCTCTGTTCCAACCACTCAGCATTCAGCATCAGCAGTACACTAATCACCAGCCTGCTCATATGTCATCATCTGCACCTGTTTCTCACTGGCTCATGCCTTAACTTAGATGATTTTTTAATGCTTAAATGATTCATAGGACACTATGTGGCTTAACAAACAAAACCATCCCTCTGAAACTGCTCAGGTACATGGACTGGACTGAAAATGAGAGCCTAAAACTTGCCAAAAATGAGAGCCAAAAAATCTTTCAGGAAAGCTGGAGAACTATTCCTTAAGACTACATAAAAAAATACTAGGAGGTCTGGCTCTTTGAGAGCAAAATGTGAAAAATGAGGGCTGCATGCTAAAGATCCAAAGGATGCAACTTGATGGCAGAGCCAATTAAATGAAAGTTTAATACCGTCACATCTGAGAGTGGCGCATCTAGTACTGCAGATGCCAGTGAGTGTATTGTAGCAAAAATAATGGAGAAGTCTCATAACATACATATCTCATACAATCTGCTACTGATATGAATAAACATAAACAGTCTGATCTCTTCCACAGCCAAACGCAGCTCTGTCAGATGGCACCAGCACGGCTTCATAATGCCCTGCCTGTTGATGTCCACATGACCAGTACCAGCTCCCTACTGGAACCGCTGGTCAGCGACATCTTCACATGCGAACACAATTACTCGCTTATGTTTCCTGTCGTCCCCCTCCCCCTGTTTCAGCCTCTGCCTCAACAAATCAGCCTTTCTCACAACCCCTACACAATAGCTTGAATGTACCAACCATGGATGAGTGTGTATATGTGTATGTGTGAAACAGAAGAGCGAGAAAACATGAATGGTGACTTAGGGGCCACTTCTAGCAACAAAAACTCATTTGAGCCCTTCTCAAAATGCCTGGCATGATTCGAACAACAAACATATATCTTTCCTTTTATTTGGTCTCAGTATTCGCAGTATTTCTATTAGCCCCCTCCTGTCATGGGTCTATTCAGTGTCTGGCATTGGCAACTTGGACTGACTGTGGACTCCTTTGTAATGCTTTTGAGAGAACTATGTGTGCTGGCCCGAATATTCCCATCGTCAGCTGTGCCTCAAGAGCCCAGCCGCCCACCGTGTTTTCTAGGGACAGGAACAATTTGATCAAGCCCTGCCTGATCAAGCAGCTGGGTGACAGTGTTAATGGGGGGAGACGGGGGGCAATAGGATGCAGCCCCCACTGCTGAAAGCACATGACTGACATGCTCTTGATATCAGATGGTGGGTAGGACATTGTTCCCTCAGCACTTATACAATGGCATATTGTGTTGTACTCATGCATTCATCTGTGCAGTCAAGCAACAGTGCAATGCCAGGACTTGAACTGTGTTTCACAGGGTAGCCGGAAGATAGTGACCTGGGCCTGTCAGGAACGTGTCCTCTCTTCTTTCCCTATCTGGCGCTCTTTCATGTCTCTTTATCATTCAGATATCTTACAATTTGGTTTGGCCCCAGAAAAGCACCGCATAAGACTGTCTATCTTTATCTATGGACAATAGAAATGTTCCACTATAAGAATAACGCAAAAAAAAAAAAAACATATGCATTGTATGCTTTGTTACATTAAGAACAAGGTAAGGCTAAATTACAGTCATGCCCAGTCATAATCATTGATACTTTGATTGACCAACTTACACTCACACCTTCTTATTCGGCATTTGCATAAAATTTGCCATGTGATTAGGTCCATCTTGGTATAAAAAAAACAAGGGAAATATTCAGATTGTGCATTTTGTCCTCACACTATCATGTTTGCCAGGAATACCATTTCCAGGCTGTGGAACAGGTTCCAAACAACTGGTTCCACTGCTGATCATGCTATGTCTGGAAGGCAAAGAGTGACAAACAATGTTAAAACAAGACAGGCTGATTCAATTGCATCATTTGTGAAATTGGACAGAAAATGCTGCAACTACCACTGCAGGTATTTCAGGGTTACACACGATAAGTCATCAGACTATTCAATTGCATCTGGCTGCAGCTGGACTTGCTGGACATGCAAGTAAGGCCTTATCATGGGCCAATGTTGACTCTATGTCAATGTCAACATCATCTGAATTTTTTTTTTTCTGGTGCAAATGGACCCAGATTTTTGTACGAAAACAAATTTTCTTATTTATATGTCAGAAAAACATTTTGTGAGAAATTTATATGTGCAACATTTATTTTGTCCATGAATATTTTTTTGGTTTCCCTGATTTTGTTAGGATAGCTCTTGCTCTACACTCACAACCAGGTTCTCTTTTTCTTTGTCCTCTTTATGGTCTCTCTCTCTCTCTCTCTCTCTCTTTTATCATAGAAGTTCCACTTCTCAATCTCCCAACTAATCCCTCAGACACGCAGCATGTGTAGTCCCAATCGTTACACAGACCTTTAAAGCATTATGCTATGTTTCTCACAGTTGGTGCTGCAGACCCATTTAAAGAAAACACGGAAATCAATATTTCTTATTAGGAATCCCTGCTGATGTGCCTGAGGCTGAGTATTCTCTTTTCCCCAGACTTTCCATTCACGCTTTTTCCTAAAGGAAAAAAAAAACATTTTCCTTTATACAACATGAACAAATGAAATTAGATGTATGGTCTATTAGGAGCCATTATGTACCTATTGGTGGTGCATTTATTTTATAAGAAAATATTGTCAGCGATAGTTTTGAATTGAGCAAAATGCAAAGTGAGCGTGTATCAAATCACAAAATCTCTTTTCAAAAGAAAGCTGCTGGGAATAAAATCAGTTTGTTAGTGTTAGCTGTGTGTCTAAATGAACCGATCAACAACTACGTGCAACTATCTGTATCACTGTCTGTTGTGTAATGACTATGTTTGTCGTATGTCTGCACAGCAACAGCTGCATTTGCCCTTTTGTGCTACACTGTATGTGACCCTGAGAGGACTGACTGCTCTGGCTGTCAGAGCGTTAGCAGATACGGCCGACCGATCAGAAATGTCTGCAATGGGAAATCAGTGGATGCAGTTGCAGTTGGCAGTGAAGGAAGAGTGATAGACACATTCATTCTCAGACTGTTTGGGAGGAAGGCAAGAGACAGTCTTTCTGTCCTTGCCAGGGATAATTGGGCTGCATCTTTTGTTCCCTTGTGGGTCCCTCTACTGCTCTTCACTCTCTCTGCCTCTATTTACTTAGCAAAAGAAATCTGTTTACCGGGAATGGCAGAAGGGGCCAATGGCAGGAGGTTGGGGGTGTGGGGTTTCAGCTCTTCATTGTGATTGATCGAGAGGGCCATGGGAAAGTACCACTGGCATAATGCACATATTTCATGGTCGCTTGTTTCTTCTTTGCTTTGCTCCTAAAAGGTGCTATTAAAAGAATCAACCGGGAATAGCCATAGAGCGGCAATAAAAATGGCTGTTTGGTCCGTCATTATGATTGCGCAATTTTTTCACTTTTTAATGTAATCATCAAGCAATCAGAGTTAAACATTTTTCGAGCATTTTTGTTTTTAAACCACTAGCCCACATCACAATATATATTAAAGCAGCTAATGCCAGTATAAACATTCCCAGAGTGAAATAATCAAACCTTCATTTTCTGAGGGTTAGCTGGTTTAAGAGCTGAGACCGGTCGATTAGCTTATGTAGGGAAAAATCATTATCCAGGCATTACAAATAGCGCACATCAGAGAAATGAAGGCATCTCTCCTCTTCTCTCCTCTCTTGGCTCCACCGACTTCAGAGTCTTGTTCGAGTTCCTGTCCCTTAGGAGCAGTAAAAAAAAAGCTGTGTGTAATATGAGATGGTAATTACTGATAGCTCCCCCCTCCCCAGGCCTTCAGGGACAGGAGACACCTTGCGTCTCATTAGATCACTCACTGGCAATAACTCGGATTCCTTCACTCCCTCTTCCTACACTAATTCACTGTGCCACTGAACACATATCCCGTTTCATGTGCCTGTGGTTATCCATATGCACTTCTGACAGATCAATTTATTATGCCGTGCCATTTCCTAATCAATTGTCTCCAGCAGGTGGATTTACTGTTTTGGCATACTGAAAGTTAAAAGCCACTGAACTTGAAATAGCTGCCAGTTCCTTAACGGCCTCCATTTACAAAATTAGGATAGTTACGTGAATCAAAGTGAAAGGGTATAAAAAAAACTGTATTGGTTTTCACACTTAGTCTATACAAATACTTTAAATCTTCAAAAGTGCTTTGAAATAGTAATGACAGTACACTGACATTCAGATTTAGGTATAAAAGACATAAAGTCTAGTGTTAGGTGAGAGCAGGAGATGTTGTGCGCAAACATACAGCACAAAAAACAAAATGATGCTGGCTGATGATTGATTATTAGTCGGAGTAAAAGCCAAGGTTAACCTTTGTTTAGAAAAAGGAAAAGGTGAAGAGAGGAAGATTGCACATGGAGAATCATTTGATATTATTTCCACAAAGTTATGGCTGATTGCTTTGAATCCCCTGGATTTGTGGAGCTTTAAGGTAACTCAACCTTACACCCTTCTACCTGCCACAAGAAAAAAAAAGATTCCCCTGCTAAAAGAAAAGAGTGATGCATGATGTGTGATGCTGGGATCTGACCTGGACTCTTGATGTTTAAAGAGCATTTGATTAAAGGCACAATAAGCTTTTGTATGTGGGCGTTCAAGTCAAACCGGGACTTGTCGTCACATGAGCAGAAAAAGAGATCCGAGTGCATCCTTTTAGTCATGCTGGTACGTAAACCGTGTGTTAAGGAAAATGGCTTGCGACCGTATTAGTGCAAGCATGGAACAGTGTCATGTGAAGAAATTTCTCAAGTGTAAAACTAATTGACATTTACAGAGGACGGTGATGAGGCTCTTAACCGCAGTAAAACATTTGAATGGTGCGAACGTTTTAAAGATCTTGCCAAACGTTTCATCAGTGATGATGATGACGGGAAGTGGGCAGTCTGATCGTGGCTCCGGCGAAAAATTTCTACCTTGATGGTATCCAAGCACTAGTAAAACACTTGGATAAGTGCAGTAGTTTAGCAGAGGATTATATACCGAATAAAGGTTTTTTTTTTAACTCTCATAACTGTGTTATTTTGCAAAAGTCCTGGTTTGACTTGAACACCTCATATTAACATCAATAACAACATAAACCTATTCATTTTCGAACGAGTGATTTTGGTCCTATACAGAATGGTTGAAAAATACAATTTGACTGTATGAATATTTTCCCCCATGGATCCTAATAAGGCATTGCATAGTGTGGGCAGCCGCAGGCAATGAGGCTGTTCAAAGGCAAAAGACAACTCAGAGCATTCCGTCTGCCTCTAGAGAAAAGCGTGACACATTCTGTTTGAGAAGCAGGCAGGCTTTAACCGACAAATAGACAAATCATAATGCACATTCATTTCAATTGCAGGTTGCATCAGATCAAAGATAAATCGACTTCCTTCAATCCCAAATGGCAGGTTTAAAAACTGCGAATGTTTTTTTTTTTTTTTTTTGTGCTTTGTGTAGGTGTGTGTGCACAAATTCTTTGCAGCTATTTGTCAAAGAGCACTGAGCAGCTTCTGATTGAAGGGCCTATTAGCCAGCCCTGGGGAAACATGTTTACCTGCTGTCAGTTCAGCGGTATACATAGATCATTGTCATTTAAATGAGCAGCAACAACAACCAAACAGAAAAGGTAATTACGTTTTACCTTTCAGAGAGATAGAATTGATTTGGTTAGCTGGGGGAGCGCCTGTTCGCAATTTGGTGATGAAGCTCTGTTTTAATACGCTCTGACAGCTAAATGGATTGGGAGCATAGGAACATGGCTGCCACTTTATGGCTTGGCTAAACCAGTGGGTGAAGGGGAAAGGACATAAATTAAACTTGGTGTAATCAGGCCAGAGTTGACCTAACCACTGCCAGGTGCAACAATCCACATGCTGATGAAAAATTCAGAACGGCAACATTTCTCTGAAAACCAGCAAGTGACAAATTCGGTGGTAACAAATGGAACAGTCTAGACAGACTCCAGTGTGCCAGCTGTATTCAAAGAGTGTTTGCCTTGTTTGTTTGTTTGTTTGTTTTTTGTATGAGTGCCAAAAAAAAAAAATGTGAGTACAGGTTGCTAGAAAGGAGTCACACTCAGGACTTTGATGTGTGAATACATTTGATGTAATTATACTTTGGAAAGATTGACTTGTGGATAAGTATCACCTTCATCTCTCAAATATGAAGCTTCAGATGCCATTTCATTGCTTTTAATATGAACAGAAATTCACACTGGGAGCTTTCACATTGGGAGGTTGTCACAGACTTCCCCATTCATATTTGATAGTTCCCTAAAAGCGGCCGCTTGTGCGGAAGACTTCCAAATAAAGCTAAAGCCGGGCCTGGCCAGCCAATAAGCCATTTGTTTGCCCCTCACGTAGAATGAGAGCAACATTCAGCCTGGGCCAAGTAGCAACAGCGCCCATTTCAGATGTCTGTCCTTCTTTCTTTTCTCTGTGTTCCCTCCATTCATTCATCCCTGCTTCTTTCCTCCAGCTCCCCCACCCCAACTATCACCCAGATGTGCATCAGGTTCAGTCCAAAGTCAGCCAGTGTTCATTGCATGCAGCTGGAGGAAACGTAGTTCCGCTTTAATATTAATTCCATTTATACTTATAGCTTCTGAGAAATCTTGTCATGCTTGTCAGGGAGTGCTTCTAAATTCATTCACAAGCAGAATAGCTAATGCTAAAGCATTTCTTCAGGAAGCCTGTGGCTTTATGGCATGCGTTTGAGCTAGGGTTAGAAGTGCAGCGGTGGATCAGGAGAGAAGGCTAATTACCATCTTGTCATAGCCTGTTTGTACTGGTATACATGTGCATTGGTCCACAGTTGCTGGTGACCCATTTGACAGCTGGACAACAATGCGGTTAGGGCCGTAAAATTAAGATGGAAGCTTAAGGAAACAACAGCACTGTGCACTTGTAAAAAAAGATCTAGATAGAAATGGTGTATAAGCATACATTAAGAAAAACAAATTTAGGAAATTCAGGAAATATTTCATGTGCCCCCCCCCCCCCTCGCCTTAAAAAATGTGTTAGATGTCTTAGGTGCACTGTCATGCAGAAAATCAGTTTGTCAGTTTTTCCAAGCCTTTTAGGGACCCTGATGTAAAAGACATACAGTGAACATCTAAAATAAAATATCTGTAGAAAGCCAAAGATTGTACGACTTTTGCATTCATGCCTGAACACGTACCCTCAATGCATAAGTTCTGGTCAGTCACTGTACGATGGTAAAGAAAGCAGAAGCAGTAGGTCTTTCCAGCTAGAAGTAGAACATGTGACCCATGTAGTCCTGAAGGTTTCGAAAAATCCTGGTGGCAACATGATCTATATTGAGGCATAGCAGGCTGGCTCTTATTTCAGGGGTAAGACTAATTAAGTAGTAAGGGCTTACACAGTGGCGAATACAGTGGATAGTAGATAGAACACAAGAAACAAGAAAATGTTCTCAGAAATGTAGTGAATATAGAATTGAGCCACAGAGGCTCTATATCACTGTTATCACTGTTAGAATGGAGAGGGAAGATAATGATAATGACATGGAAAACGAAATATAACAAAGTCAGTAACCAACATTAGCTGTTACTACACATCCTGCTGGTGAACACTTGACATGATGCTGCAGAGCCTTAAATGTTCATGCCGTGCTATACTTATACCCATGAGGCAGTGGGGGAAATAGCAACCTCAAGTTGTGCCCCATTTTATCTCCCAAATCCAGGTGTAAATTAGCAGCATGCTTGAAGCAGTATAGCTAGTCATTTTCTGTGGAATTTGAATGCTTTTGAATTGTCACTTTGGGATGAAACTGAATGTTAAATTCAGGTGCGTTGCGAGAACATTTTGCACCGATCATCTTGTGCTGCCTTGTCACACATGAGGCCTATTGTGTGTAATGTTTAAATTGTACAATCATCTCGCCTGCTCTATGGATGGGTGTCAATACCTGTGGAGTTGTCTTACTTTTTTCTACTTTTCCCTAAATGCATCAAGACCACCAGGAACTACAGCTGCCGCCCCCCATAGGATAATCGTTTTGCTCTCTTGTCTTCCTTTTTTTCCTACTGCCCAGCTGATGCAATTGCAGTTGTTACCGATATCATCTCTCACGTGTGTTTTGACTGCTTGCACATGTTGTCTCTGTCTCTTCTGCCCTTATCTGTGATGGCTTTGCATGTATTGTGAAAAAGCTTACGGAGGGACAGGAAACACAGTTTTGCCGTTTACTCCAGACAACACTACGTCAACCCCATACTGACATTATGCCACTGGCTACAGAATTAACATTCATAAAGGCAGATGAGGGAGTTTACGGTGTGCATATCTAGACTTCCTATTGGGCAGAACTGCGGAAGGTTAATAAGAAAACAGGGATGCCGGGGTGCAGGAAAGGCAGAGGGGTTCGACTCGAAAGTATGTGAAATTCCGCTTAGAATGCATTGTTATTACTGAGAAAGCCTTTGAGCAAGTTTGAGCATGCATGTTAAGTGGACGGACTAATAGAAAGCCTGATGCACGGCGTTACTTGTGAGATTAGCAAGTAATTCTAGAAATAAATGAACTTTGAGGATGCCTCTTCTATGCTTAGCGATGCTTGACTGCAGCGAATAAATTGTTTAAATACTCATTTCGTATCAGCCTAAGAATATTGGTCCCTTAAACAACATTGAAAGTCAAAATTTTTTAAATGCCATGAAGGTTTTCTCTAGAGAAGGCAATATGTGACACACACAAAAACTTCAGCAAGCACTGCCAGATTTTAATTCAGCACATTGAGATACGATACAACTATCCACATCAGCACCGAGGTCTAGCTGATTAGATCTCATCAGGGCCGTCAGAGTTGCATGGAACAACCTCTAAGGAGAGAGGTATGCTGAATCAGATAGTTCACACGGGGTCGGAACGCAAACAGGAACGAGACAGACAATGCAAACACTGATTTCTGGAGAGACGGCACGCTCTTGTCGCCTCACACAACAAGATAAGTGTAATTAATTAGTCTGAAACACACCCTTGGAGGGCTCTCTCACTGTGTAAAAATGATTCTAGATTAAAGCACAACTCATTTGTGTATTTCATTTACGTTATTACCAACTCATTAAGCTCATCTTATTCCGTGCATTACTGTCTATTAGGCTTTCAGTGGGGAATTAATTCAACTATTCAGTTCAGCAATTAAAATTCCATCTAATCAATTTGACATTTAACTCCTATACCTGACCCTCATCAGACCATCTAATGTCTCCTTTTGTGTGCCAAAGACCACACAACATGCTCACTCCAGTGCGGCCAGCAAAAAGGCCACCGAAAGGATTCTGTATACATTGTTCAGGATCACTTTGGACTTAGAGTAGGAAATATAGCCCTATAGCTGCAGGAGGGAGTTGAAGATCATAGATCAATTAGCATCATATAAACACATCATATAATTGAGTTCTTTGCTGGAGTGAACCAAATGACAACCTCTGGTTTTGAAAAATAAAGCCAACGCGCAAATGCTAAAACTTATACTGGGCTCTGGCTCCAAAAGTAAGTCAGTCCCCATGTTAGAATGCCCAACTTTACAAGAGAACTAAACATGTTTGCAGGTTGGTACAAAAAAAAATAATAATAAATTATGCATAATTAGGGGTGATTTTAGTGAGCGCTACAATGCTAGCTGACTGCTATGCATCATTTTAGCTAACCAGCTAACTGGAATCATTGTAGTTTTTACTTACCACGAGAAATGTAGGAGTTGACACAGGACGAAGTGTAGTGTATCGATAAAAGAATTTAATCAAATGCATTAGCATATAAATTAACATTAGCCACCATAGCATTTAGCTAAGTTAGGTAGGCAGGTTCCAAACAACAGCCGGCTCCGTTTATGCTTCATAGGTTTTTGGTCAGAACTCTCTCTCTTTCAGTTATATCCTTATGTTTCATACATTGGAGGAGCAGAAACAAGTCTCGGTTTTTCTGACTGAAATTTTACTGTCTGTAAGTCTGTCTGTCTGTCTGTCATTAAATTCTGTCAGCCAGTTTTGCATGATGCTGTGACTAAATCTGGCTGGACAGAATTTATTAAAACTTTTGCAATACTTACGTAGATATCTGCCTAATGTTTAACCTGCACTATAAGTGAAATCAAAATGTTGAGTAAAAGCAATGTTATGAACAATAATCCAGTAATCCACTAATTCCTTGATGTAAACAAACACCTGCAGCAACAGATATTGATTAGAAAAGCTAAACATTTAACATTTAACAGCTAAGTATTTTTACTGGGCTTAGTTAAAATTTTCACCACCGAAGTGGTTTAAATGAATTTTAACACACTGGACGAGTATTTAGGCTAGTCATACTATAAACATAACAAACGAAATTAATAATGTCCCTGAGGTGTGATTCATTTTTTGCCAAACTACTCTCAATGAAAGATCACTCTCATTTCTCATCTGAAATACTTGCTCTTGCTCTCAAAAACAAACAAACAAACAAACAAACAAACAAACAAATAATAATGAAGTGGAGGGCACGTGGCTTAGTGGTTAGCATTGACGCTTTGCACCTCCAGGGTCCGGGTTCTATTCATGGTATGTGAGCTGGCTATTCGAGCTTTGTGGGTTTACTCTGGGTGCTCTGGTTTCCTCCCACAGTCCAAAGACATGCAGATTAGGCTAACTGGCATTCCCAGTTAGAGCGTGTGCACTCTGCCTCTAAGTCCCCTGGGATAGGCTCCGGGGCCCCCGCGACCCTGTACACAGGATAAAGTGGTATACAGTACATGATGCTTGAATGAGTGAACAATGAAGTGACTTCAAGTTTTCATCGTATAATTATTGAACACCACCATTTAACTACAGACAAGTGACATTATTACATAGGATAAAGAATAATTTCTGTTTCTAATTCTGTCAACTATGACTGAAAGATTAGAATGTACCAGTCAACTATGGATAAACCTTTAAATCAAATGGCATGCTATAATGAAAATCTCAGGTTTCTGTTAAGGTGCTCATTCAACTGTGTTATCACTTTTATAGTGGATTTACCATATAATAAAAGTCTAGTAGTCGTGTATTGTTACTTACTATCTAACTGTTCATGTGGTGAAGCTTTTTGTAAGGATGGATTTATTGAATGCTAATGAAAGGAGACTATTATGTGAATAACATTTTAGACTCTCCCTTTCTGAGGGCTTTGCGTTTTCCTGTTTCTTTGTAATATGACAAGCTGTGGTTTTCTTTATATCTCTTATTAATTTCAAGGGAAAGAAAAAAATAGAGGCTGGTGAAGAAACACCTCTTTATAGCTATAATGTTCTTGATAACAGGATTTTCATTATTGTTTTTATATTATAAAATGGTTAGTTCTAACCAAGACATCTGATTGGACAAGAGGCATTCCTTGCATGACATCATTGAGACTTTTAACTGTATATATCAGTCTGCATATATCAGTCTACTGTACATACCTAGAACAGGTGTTCTAAAAATTATTAATTATATTAACTGTTTGTCGCCAACATGGGTGGACGTACCGCAGTACTGGAAAGAGGGCAGCTGCCTGCCAAAATCCACATTCAAAACCAGTTACAAAACCAGTTACTTTCAGCCAGAAAACACATCTTATAACATTATGTCATCTATACCCCTTACAACTCTGAGGATTTTAGGCATTTTTGTTCTGCTTATATATATATATATATATATATATACACAGTGAGGTCAATAAGTATTTGATCACCCTGTGATTTTGCAAGTTCTCT
>JAOVVA010000041.1:9323817-9350770 GCA_028565275.1 Leiocassis micropogon
TTTCAGTAAATATGACCTCATAATGCTGCAAATTCAACAAAAGCCTATTTTTAGTTCTTTACAACCTATAAAATGTTTTAACTCTGTTGCGCATAATAATTTGGAACAGTGCGTTTTTAGTTGTTTTTTTTTTTTAAATAAATATGATCATTAGGAGGTTTGTTCAATAAAATTTGAATTATACCCTAATGGTTGATGACTTGAAAATTATACTGACTGTCATTTGCATCGACTAATTATGAAAATCAGAGAAAGATATCATTTGTGTAATAATTTGGAACACGGTGTATCTATCTTTCCTTATCACTGACGAGAAATTTCTATGTAGCCTACTCAGACTGCCGATATGTGTACGAATGGTTGCGAACCTGGTTGCATGTCTGTTTATAATAATAATGATAATAATAATTTTAAAATAATAATAATAATAATAATCAACACAAAATAAAGAAATTTGTTCTTTAATAGTTTTGCATACTAGTCAGCCAAGAAAAAGATTTTGCAGATTTTCACTACAGAAATAAAATTTTTCTGAAAGAATAGATTTTAAAGTATCGGTATCTGTATCGCGATACTAGTCTTAGTATCATTTGGTACCGGTGTTAAGTGCTAAAATGCCCCCCTGCCATGGATTGCCCCCCCCCTACATAATCGCTATCAAATATTATATTAGAACATATATTCATAGGTTTATTATTATCAAATATGATATTACTATTATGATGAAGCCTAGGCACGTGACAGCCGTCAAGACCATTAATACAAATTCTTGAATAATGTTTATTTTGTGGCACATTTATTTTTCAGGGTTTTGTCATGAATATGCAACTAAATATTTATATATAATAAAAATAAATATTGTTTATGATGAAAAATTAGACGAAAGTAATTTTATTATAAAATAAACAATATAAAAGTATAAATGTTGTATATGAAAAAAATATTAATATTTCTATTTTTTCATATACAACATATTTATTTTCATATTGCTTTTTTTATTTTATTGTCTCATGTAATTTGTAATTTGTAAACCATCAACCTATTAATTTATGTTATTAAATCAGCGATTGTGTTGGGGGGGCAATCCATGGCAGGGAGGCATTTTAGCGCATAACACCGGATCGAAAAGGAGCCAGCCGTCCTTACTGTACACTCCTATCTATCACACTTCCTGTATGCTAAACAGCACTGGGGAGGAAATGTAGTGTCTCAAAGCCACTGCTAAAATCTAATTACTTTATTAAACTACTTTAAATATAGACCAAATACAACAAATCAAATATTAAAGTAAGTTTGTGTATTAATAAGCGCCATCTAATTCACCGCTCACAAGTACGTGTAGGACTAGTTTTCCCATAATCCACTTCGGCTTCGCGCATGCGCAGTGTGTCGCGGACCTCTCAGCATGTCAACAAACACAAACGTCACCTGGTGCTGGAGCTGAGTTTAGCTCTCTCGTGTCTCCGGTATGATCGGTAAGCCCTGACTCGGAATTATTAGATTGATTGTTTCTCTACTGGTCCTTTCTTTTACTTCTGTTGAGTTCTTCTGTGGTATTACACTGACCCGAGTCTGCATGTGTCTGATAAAGCATAAAAACACGCAGTTAAATCTCCACCTCCGAACAACTACACAGTGAATGTTATCATGGGTTTTTACTTTCGCCGTGCCGTGTTCAGGGTGGAGGGCAGAAAATGCGCTGACACAAAGCCGTTAGCTTACAGCGCTGTTCTGAGACTTTGACATTGGCAGCGCGCGCTACACTCACATTGAGCTCGGGTCACTCAAGGGAGGGTGCTGGAGTTGTGCTGTGACGTCACATACTGATGCACGTGCTGTTATGTCACATAAACTCCTGAATCAAAATTAAATCTTTTTATTTTTTTAACAGAGACTGGGGCTCCCCATTCTTGGTGTGTTCCCCAGGGGTCTCGGTTTCCTCCCACAATCCAAAGACATGCAGATGAGGCTAATTGGCATACCCAAATTGCCCATAGTGTGTGAATGAGCGTGTGTATGTATGTGTGTGTGTGTGTGTGTGCCCTATGATGGATGGGCACCCTGTCCAGGGTGTACCCCGGTTCATGCCCTAAGTCTCCTGGGATAGGCTCCAGTCCCCCCCCCCAAAGCGGTACAGATGATAAAATGAGATGAGACAATTTATATATAAATATAAACACATATACGTATAAATAAATCCTGATCTGCCATAAAATTAACAATGATTATGCGGATGGTTACAGCACTGGGATTTATATCTATATGTATCATTGTGTTCCACGTATTCTACAGTCGTCGCAGCATGTGTGAAAGTAGGCCTGTATGGAACGCACACAGGAGAGAACAGTTACCTTTCAAAACCCACATTTAAAACCAGTCACAGATACATTGCAGCAAGAAAATGCATCTCGTATGCTTATGTTATTTTAAACAACATAACAAAAAAAAAACAACATAAAAAGAAACATAAAAATGGGCAAGAATACGAATGTGAGCAGGCCAAACGATGATTGCTAGAAGACTGTTTATAACATCCCCTTTACTCAACATTTTGGTTTAATTTAGGGCACAGATTTAACTTCAGACCGGCAATGTTACATTACATTTTGTTCAGCCAGTTTTACGTGATGCTGTGAAAAGACTGGTTTTTGGTTCTCCAATGTATGAAATGTGAAGATATCATTGAAAGAGCGAGTTCTGACCAATGTACAGACTATTTATCCAGATAGATACAGACCCGCAAACTACTGTAGTGTACATTGCAATTTCTACTATTGATTGTTTCTCTTTATTCATAGCTGATAACTATAAATTTAATAAATTTCTTCATCCAGGAAGAAGTTTGACAAAAGAATTATGTCTAACAATCCTCATATGAGGATAATACACGGATATATAGAGGCCATGAAGTTGGGAGAAAATGTTGACATTCGGGTTTTAAGGCGATAGATATATCTTATATATATTTAAATACAAACATTTTATTAATAATAAAAATAAAGTGGTGCACTAAACAATCACAATACATCACCCATCACTTGTTGATATGCGTACAAGATCATGCGCATACACGCATACATGTCGCTCATTAGCTACCAGATCTGGCAGTTTCTAAAATATTAATCCTTGCCTTTCAGTCGTTGACAGAAGTGGTAAATGGATGTTTTTTTTTTTCTGTTTCCCTTCCTCTCATCCAGTGTTCCTAGTATAGGCTCCGGATCCTGGACTAGGATGAAACTTAAATGATGAATAAAGTTAGACGCCAGCCCAAAAGTTATTCTTTCCTGTGCCACTTTAAAATGTAACGGATGACCGTAGCTGGAATGAGTACTTGTAGGGAGTACCTGTCCCACCCTAAGGAGCTTTTTAAAGAAAGAGAAATCGATTATTTCTTTGTTGTGTGTCTGAGATGTCAGGTGTTTGCTGATCGCTGCAAGACAGGGATTTGGACTGAGAGAGCTGACTTGTGCCTGTCTGAGAAAATAGGAATGAATTGAGCAGAATATCTTCGCCCTCAGGCTGCATTGTCTGCAGTGCCAATGATATCTCTCCCAGGAATCTTGTCACATAAACGCAATTTTACATTAAGTCAGCTTCCTAGTGTATTAAGTGCATGACAGAGCAAATGATCTTACCATTGGCCCCTAAACGCTCAGCGAAATTGGAATAGGAGTTTAATTCAGTTTTGCTGTGTAGTGCAGTTGCCCGGAAGCAAATTTGTTGAAGCTGCTGCATAGTGTGTTGGAAATTTCATGCCGGCTTATATTTTATTCTTTAGAGGATACCTAGATATACCATGTATACAAAAATGAAAGAAGCTGTCCTTTAGTGACAACATAAATCAAAAGACTGACTTAAATAGAATTTAGAGTGTCTAAAACTACAACTTTATTTCACAGGTCTCAGGTGAAGCTTTGTTCATGCAAGCCTAATACGATATATAAAATAATATAATCAGATATAATATAATATAATATAAAGGTCAAATAATCGCCCTGCATCAAAAAATGAACAGCTGAGGGGATCTGATTAAGAACTACCCAATGCATTATTAAATAAGAAAGGATAATGACAACTTTGCAAAAAATCATGAATGACCTTGAACAGAGATCACTTAAATGCTCGATGAAGTTGAACTGTAAAAATCAACGGCATAAATAATAATGTGCTGTGAAAAAGTATTTGGCTGCTTCCTGAATGTATGTTTTGCGTATTTGTCACACTTAAATGATTTAGATCATCAAACAAATTTTAATATTGCACAAAGATAACGCAAGTTATCTTGTAACTAAATAATGATTTTATTTATTAAATGAAAAAAGCTGTCTACCCCTGTGTGAAAAAGTAATTGCCCCAAAACCTAATAACTGCAGTCAAGCGTTTGTGATAAGTCTGTGGAGGAATTTTGGCCCACTCTTCCTTGCAGAATTGTTTTAAGTGTAAAATATATGCCCCCCAAAAAAATTAAGGGCAAAAACTTTTTCACGGCGCTGTATGAGTAATACTAAAAGTAAGCTCATTTCCACACACACACAATGTGATGATTAAACAGCTGTCTGGTCCTAAAAAACCCACTTGTTATTGAAGCTATATAGAGGTAAGCTTAACTTTGTTTCTGCCATCAACTGCAGCTGTTTTTCTTGGCTGGCCCGTCGGATGTCTAGTTGTTAGTACGCCAGTAGCAGGAATTTCAAAGTAACAGCAGACACCAGCACTAGTCATTTTCATGTGTTGGTTTTAGTTGTATTCGTTTCTAGAATGCCTTCGAACGGCTCCCTGGTGTTAATGGTGGTTTATCCTTTTTAACAACAAATGCCGTTTTTACAAGCAAAAACCAAGAATAGACATTCTAAGTTATTACCCGTTTAAACTCTTAATCTAACATGACACACCTGGGCAACAATAAACACCTGTCAGTCGCATGTTCTAGTATTTTAGAAAAATGGTCTTCAAAGTTCAAACATCTTCAAAGATGTTCAAAGTTCAAAGAAACACACTGGTTCATGGAAGCTAAAATTTTCATTGTTCGTCTTATATTAGTTTTGGGATGTAAAAAGCAAGTGGAGTTGTCATTCCAATACTTTTGAAGGGGTTTGTAGGAAGAAATACATCATGTGCTACTAAATATTAATTTACTCTTCTATAAGTTTGGTGTAACACATTTTTTCAGGGTGCAGTGTTCTGAAGAGTGAGTAGCTGTTTTGAGTTAAATGCTGTTTGTAAGACATGCACAGACAGAAGAGAATAAAGAATCATTTGACGTTTATTAACTATAGAATTATTTCTGTCATTTTGCCGCACAGTAAAAGTGGCCCTGCCAGGGTCAAGAGATTTATTTCAAATTTGGCAGTAACCCTTATGTCACAACTGGTTGCTCTGCCAAGATTGAACCTGGAAATTAACAGCTCATGGTAAGAACACATTTGTTCAAGCAAAACCGTAACTGCTGAAGCTCTGACATGCCTTCATCTTTCACTGCTTTTGGAGCTGGTATGTTTCCCCTGTGGCACAAGGATACTTAACAAAAGCATTATATCTAGCCAGAACAAGAAGTGATTGTTGTAGAGAACTTATATAGAAACACATCACACTATTGATGCACCACTGTCCACTTACAGGTATTTATGCGTCGCTCGGGTGTTTCATCATTAGCTGTCTTATAAGTTTGTATTAAGGCTCATGTTTCCTCTGCTGCTTTTCTGTAGGTACTGTATGTTTTTAGCATGGCCCATTTATATTGTTGTAGGTTAACTTATCTCAAGAAAAGTAGGAGTTGATAGGGGAAAATGGGTATTGTATGGATGACGTAGTTGAATCAAATGGGAAGTAACACTAGCAAATAAATTAACATTAGCCACCTTAGCATTTTAGCTAAGCTGAAGATATAAGCTACCTAGTTTGTTTTAACTGAGGTAAGTAGGCACGTTCCAACCAACACCCAGGCTACGTTCTTTCCCCCATTTGCCCATTTATGGATTAACTGGGGTTTAGGTGGCGTCAGCTCCTGCGAAAATCACAGTTGAGCGTCAAAACCGCTCTTCAGAAAACCGTTGCACACAATGCCAGTACAGGCCATCAGGAACCAGAGTAATGTTGGATGAAGGCAGTGTCCTCCAATTTTTGCTGGACCAGGGTTCAATGGTTTGGTGCAGACATGAGTACAGAGAAAGTCAACATTGGCCAAACAAACAAAACCGTTTAATAGGGCTGCAAGATAGGTGTGGGAACTGTTGTGAACTGCAGACATACCTGTGTATTAGAGAGATGACCTCTAAGTTGTCAGGATGTCTGTTATAGGGACAGAGAGTAATCATGCTGCCACCATTGACAAAAGGTGTGCTGTAACTGCTATATTTGGGCGACTGCGGAAGGGTTTGTAGAAAAGAACCGGACGTGCCAAAGATACACCATTCACCATACATTTTCATGTTAGACAACTTGTGACTTGAAGTAGTATGACAACGCATTTAGATTAATTGAGCTAGCACATTCAAATGGTATATGTGAGGAGTGTATTTTGGGTGGATATGAATGCACATACTACATAGGGAGTGGAGGATTATGAAGAAAAAGTGTCTGTCTTTGCATCTGAACTAGATTCTTAGTGCAGTATTTTAAGAACCAATGATTTAATGTTTGTAGGATTTATATGGAATTATTAATTTAACCAGCAGAAGAACTTCTTAGATTTTGATACAACAAGGTCACCTTGCTTACTTGTACAGTGTAAGGATCTATCCAATGACAGAAACCTAAGCACTATTGTAAGTAGCTTTGGACAAAAGCATCTGCCAGACGCCTGAATGTAAACTTTACAACAAAGTCAAATGTCTGAAGCCCTTTTCAGAGATTTTGGACTTCATCAATCCATAAACATGTCTTTCTATCATTCAGACAAATCTCACTTTATTTCTTTCCCCGGAAATAGCTGTCTAGTTCTGACTGGTCATGCAGCAATTTCCAGGGAAAGAAGAGTGTTAAATGTGTTCTAAATACACCATAAAGAGATAGCAAATTAAGCTTGGTGGCACTGCAGAAGATTCACATGAGTCTTTTGAATGTCTTATCGCACATAACAAGGGTTGGGAATCATGATGCATTTGAATATCATCATAGGGAAAGTCATGATAATTTAGACTGTATTCGTATTCTGGGTGACAAACCTCGTGTTCGGTGTGCAGAGCACCTTGTTTTTGATTTAAGACCGACTTCTCTTTAAGACTTGGACAAAGTAGATTCCTGCAACAGTCAGTGCACAAACAGGCCTGGTGTTCTGCTCAATGCAAAAGGACACAGATCAATCAATTCACCTGTGAATTAGGGTTGTAACACTCCCAGTTTTTATTCCTGCTTAACAGGACTTTTAAAAGCCTCCTGTTTTTGTCGCTTTCCTCCTCATTTATTTACTAGCATAATTATCTGCCGTTGATGGTAAAAGAGTTTCTAGACATAGTTAAAATGTTTAAGCTAAAAATAAGCTTTAAAGTATCATATCAGTGATGTTATTATTACAGGTCGAAGCCACCATAGATATCTGCCTGTCTTTCTGTACTGCAGAACTATCTGCCTAACTAATTAATACAAAGAAATATATATTTCATTTAAGGTTGAGTGCCCTACGCCTTATTTGCGCCAAGTTGTTCTTTTTTCGCTGTCAGCCAAGTTGTGTTGTGCAGTTGTTGTTGGAAATGGGTCTACTTAATAAAAGTATTCCTAGTTGAGTATTAAAAAAGTGTTTAACAAAGGTGGGAGAACTGGTACTTCCTATACCCGTCCCATTCCCCCGAACTTACACCATCTGATGCCTATAGTACTTAGGGCTGCAACTAACGATTATTTTAATAATCGATTAATCTGTCGATTATTTTTCGATTAATCGATGAATCGGATTAAAAAGCCCAGGAAAAACATATATTTCCAACCCTTTATTCAAAAACAAAACAAAACAAATAAAATAAATTAACCTGCACTTTATCTTTGAAAAGAATCGCGACAGAGCAGTGTTTCTGTGTAGAGCAGAGAGAAAGAGTGTGTGTGTCTGTGAAGGTGAAAGTAGGACAAAAGTCAGAGCAGGTAAAGAGCAGGCTAAGCCTTGAATTTTTAACGTCTCTAATGAGACTTGCTTTTGCTTTACATGTGCGCTGTACACACACGCATACAGACACAAAATAAAATATGTTTTACGCACACACACGTGGTCACAGTGTTATAGTAAACAGTACACGAGTGCACGGATGTTGATTATACCAGTATGAGACGCGGACTAAGACCCAGCAGGGGAGACGATTACCTGATTACGGATTTCTCTGCCTCCGCCATGTATCTTTCCTCTACCTCCGCTCGTTTTGAATTTTTGCTCCGCCCTGTCTATGAGGTGCCGAACTCTTCTAGCATCAGTGCGCGAGACCGAGTATGTTCACTCCGCTCCGCGCTCAACTAAATGATTATTATTTTTTTTAAATAATCAAATGTCCCTGCGTCGCGCGACACAACGAATCGATTATGAAATTCGTTGCCATCGCTTTTAGTAATCGATTTTTAGCTTTTTAATCGATTCATTGTTGCAGCCCTAAACCTTTGTTTCGGGAATCTGGGTTGAGAATCTGTGTGAATGATATGAACACTGTCTACAGCGAGGTGGTGCACACACACTTCGAACGCTTACATTAAGCATACTGTGATGAATCAACACGCTAATAGTGTGTTTGTTAGTTCCTTTCCAGAGAAATAAACTCACAAATGACGACAAGATATTTTTTTATATTTTATGTTTGTTTCAGTACTGTATATTTTGCAGCAAACTGTAACTAAGGACTGACAAAGTTTCATGAAATTGAAAAGTTCCTCCTGTGCAGGAAAAATAAGGATATCATTGAAAGAGCGAGTTCTGACCAATGTATAGACAAAACCTTTCTTTTATTTATATAGATACACCTCAGTAGTATACTTTTTGTAATGTGTAAGGTTTCATTTCAATATGAAGTCAATATTTCATTTCAAAAGTGTGACATTTCCACGGTAGCAGCAACGGGTATCTGAGGTTTTTACATTACTAGGGTAACACATGGACAAATTGATGTCTGCGTTGGGGACATTACATTCTCCATGTGTTACCCTAGTAACGCAAAAACCTCAAATGCCTGTTGCTGCTACCGTGGAAATGTAGTACTGAAAGTGTTGCATTCAGAGTGTCCCTTTTAATTAGGGAGCACTGTTTATGTACACTCGCTGATCATTCTGAGTGATGTGTTAATATTTGATTCCATATGCAGATGTGAGTGGAGTATCCTTGTCGGAAAATAATTTCAAATATTTTAGTTGTTAGTGGTGTATGCTAAGATTCGCTGGACAATGATCCCTTGGTAATTTGTGGTCTAATCTTCTGATGAGTAATTATGGTTCCTTAGGCATGCAACCACAGGCATGTCTGCACTAATTTAAACTCGTGTGGTGTCACTCGTGCTGCCAAAGAAAAAAACATTCTACAATATTCATCCTTGCTTTTCAAATGTTGACAGTGATATGGACGTGTAGATTTGTTTTTGTTGTTGTTTATGAACGACTGCTATGGTGCAAAGGGACCACAAAGAGCCCACGAAAGCAGGGAAGGTAATTTCCTGCCCAGTAAAATGGATTTACTGTTAACTGAAATGATCAGATATGTAAAAGTATACGGCTTTTCCAGTAAGCACGTATTGCGCGTAATATTTTTTTTCCCATTAGAATAAAATCAAACCAGGAGATTAAGTGTGTGAACAAGCACATCAGAAGGTTTGATGAGGTGTCTCTCTACAATGCAGCGTAGTAGCTTGGTAGTATTTAATAATATGCTACAGAAATGGGGCATTCCGAAAAATTCTGATGACACCAGGTACTGGTATTGGAAGTACCCAAATGGAGGTACTTATATTTAAAAGTGTACATCATCATAATTATGTTAGTGACAATTACTAACTAAGTGTACTGTTATTCTGTTGGGTTAGTCATACTTATGCTTAAATTTAAATTAGACTACAAGGGGGGTTCATGTAATATTGGCACTTGTAATGCAATTCCTTGTGAACGAGAGTGTAAAAAACTAATTTTACTTTCACGGAAGACCAAGCTCACAAGCTCACTATGGTGATGAGTCTCTTCTGATTTGAATGGTGCAGATGTTTTAAAGAAGGCCGTACGTCCATGGTTGGCAAGTATAATACCTGATCCTGGGAGTTACTGCACATCATTCGTACAATCCTGTCCTTACGCCAACCATGTTGTGTTCTTTTATGTCAAAGTGTAAATATATCATTGATATTGATTGGTCAAAGCCAATGTTTTGGGTAAAAACTGATTGAAAATCATCTGATTGTAGCGGGACTATTAGGCAAAAACAACCTCTGATGAAAAACATACAGTACATACAGTAAGCTATTTGTTAAATTATTTATAAATTTATATGAATAAAACTGAATACCCCCCCTACAGCTTCCACAGAATTTAGGAGGGTAAATTGCAGCCAGGTGCTGCTAATCACCAGCCCTGATTAACTCATCAGCAGCAGGTGTGCAGACCTCCTATAATTCAGAAGTTTTGGCAGTTTGCTGGAGCGTTCAGGTGTGTGCTAACACAATGCCAAGAGGGAAAGACATGAGCTATGGTCTTAGAGAAGAGCAATTGTTGCTGCACATCAATCTGGAAAGGGTTACATAGTCAAAGTCCAGACCTCAACCCAATTGAAACACTGCGATGGGACTTTAACAGAGAGATATACATATTCGAGTTCCGCCAAAACCTCAATGAACTGAAGCAATGCTATAAAGAAGAATAGGCCAAAATACCGCGACGATGTTACGATGTTAGAGAGACTTCTGATTACTACACGTTATTGCTGCTAAAGGTGAAACTACAGGCTATTGCATTATGGGAGATACTTAATATTTTCCACATGTCGTTCTGTTTTGTTAAAATAATGGAGTGGTGAAAAAAGTTCTATGCTGTTGATCGTCTGAGGCTGTATTTGCCTAATACTAAGACCCACTATAATCTGATGATTATTTATCATGTTTTTACACAAACCTGTATAGAATTAAAAGAAGGGCTACTTACTTGTGAAGTAAGTTACCAGCTGGGATTTTTATTCTTCTGCATTGCATTAGAGTATAGTAACAGAGCGACACTGGATACTTTGGCAAAGTGGAAGTGATCAGTGAGGTCAAGCAGGTTCGCTCATGAACTAAGAGAGGGAAAGAGACTCAGATTCAGAGAGACAGACGCCAGGGCACCTCTTGGGACTGGAGCAAGCGGGGACAGGATTATTTACTCACTGTGTTTGGAGTCCAAGGAGAGAATAAATTGCTATTGATTTCCGGGCCTCTTTGCAGTTAAGTGTCTTTCCTACCTTTGGAATGACTGTGGTTTAAGAATAATTTCCTTTAATATGTACCCACATTTATCTCAAGTCTTTTTCTCTGACTGCTTACCAGGCACCGGTTGGTATTCAGCCAGGTTGAGGACAGGCAGGAGGAAGCAGTTGTGTGTGGAACCAGGTAGCGTTAAGAATTTGGAATGCTGAGAAGAGACAAGTTGAATTTATTGGAATTGAAGAGGCTTTTTTTATTGGCAAGGTTGTGCTAGAAGCAAGCGATTTCTTCACAGCAGTGGTCTAAAGATCTGTTAAACGTGACAGGATTGGTGTGAGGTAGAGACCCGGGTTCGGGGAGACTGCTTGACAAATGAGCTGTAAGATTCCGTCTTGACTGGGCTGCAGATGTCACTCCATACGAGACACAGTTAACGTTATGTATATACAGTATATATATCACATGTCATTATGAGCCATTTAAGCAAGTTTTAATATAAATAGGCGCTCCAGAGAAAAGTTACCTGTCATCCCCGCTATCTGATAACGAAAGGAATTCAACAATCATTTTAATCATACATCAATATTCAACAGCACCTTTGCTCCTTTATCTGTCTGATGCTTGATATGTCTTTTCAGTCATTTTGCGTTTCCCGGGTTCACCTGAGACACACAAAAAAGGGGACCTTGAGAAATCGGGGTTTTGGCGCGTGCTGGCAGAAAGGAAATTGGTGTGTCAATCATGAGTTTTCATATCTCCAAGCAAGCTGTCATGAGAGTGAGAGAAATTGATGGAGACAGGGGACTAGGGGAAAATAGCAATAAATGAAGAGCTGCAGAGAAACAGAGTGAAGGGGACAGATACTCGACTAGACGAGGTGAGTCCTGCTGCCTAATTACAGCGGAAGACCTTCTATAACATAGAGCAGGATAATGACTGTATTACTGTTCGTCAAAACCACCGATAGCGCCGCATTGTTTTGAGGGCAGCTCTTTAATAACCTTGACAGCTTTTAAAAGGTCACATCAGTCTCAGATGATGCCATTTTTCAAATGAACACCTGGCGGATTCCCGAAATTACATTATAAAGTGGACCGATTATGCAAAATTCTATTTTAAGTCATTTTAGACATTCACATGGGTCTCCAGATTGCGTGTACAAACAAAAAGATTTGGGGAAAAAAATATTCATTGTTTTTTTGTCCTGTTTCCATTTTAATATTGGCACAAAATGAGGCTTAAATAAGCCAATTAGATCGTTCTCTGTTGTGACATCATATAGGAAGATATGGCTTGTTGCTCAGCTCTGGTGTTCTCTCCCAGAGGTGTGGCCCAGGAGTAGCTCATTTACATAGACACTAAAATGGTGTACTCAGACGAGTGAAACAGAGGGAGCATATGAAAATGCATAATACAATGCATTACACACACACACACACACTTTGGGGAGCTCTGAGACCTATGTTAACTTCATAAAGAAATAATAAAATATGCGCCCTTTAAAATGCGTTAAATATCGTTCTTCATTGTGGATATGAATGTTTGTCTTGGATGCTGCAAAACAAAAGAAAATGATTACCTAAAATTATTGGCACCCTAAGACATTTGTATGAGTGAATTGTGACTAAAGAAAATCTTGTTCCTTTCTTCCCCAGACATTCTAACATCAAATTATGCAGATGTGTTTGACAAGAGAGGGTGAACTATCCCTTCCTCACTTTTTTTCCCCCACTCTCTCTTTTGATTCCTCACCATGGATTAGTATAATTATTAAGGAGTGGTCCACAGCCTTCCTACTGTTTTTAAGTGCACATCTAGAAATATTGACTCTAATGTTAAACTGTACAGTAACTGCATTACTATCTTTTAATATAGAGCTAAGGAGTACAGTATATAGAGTGACATATCCTTTTTTTCCCAGCAAAACCTAGGTGGTATGATGAAGTTAATTTTATTTTATTTTAACCGACTATGCAAAAATGCCTGACGAAAAAAAAACAAGTGCGATTTCATGTATTGCGATTTCGAGTTTTATGTGGTTAATTTTGCAGCACTCAGTATTTCCAATCAGTATTTCCTTTCAGTAAATGAGCTATTATAATTTTTTATGGGTGTTTTGTGTTTGTTTTTTTCTGGTTGATTAGTTTGACTTCCTTTCATACTGCAGTGATTCTATTGTCTAAAAATGCCTACAAACAAGTCTAATGATTAAAAGTCAATATCTTTCATTACAGTCAAACAGTTTATTAGTATACATTTTCAATGTGGACTAGACATGCGGTTATGTTAATTTTGTAATAATTGTTTGTAAACTGTATAATCAGCTGGTTGCTTATATCCAAATTCAAATATTTCTTCAGATTGCAGTTAAATATCGGTTCAATCAATGTATAGATGCTTAATTATTTGTATTGCTAGCAGATTGCTGAACTGATCTCTACCACACACTAGAGTTTTATCTTTTTTCTGTAGAATTCAGTTTTCTCTCTCTTCGTGCCTCTTTATCTCTGCTTAAGTAGTCTTACTCTTGTTCATTGTAAGAGATAAATGGGCCATACAGTGTAGGAAACGACAGGCTATCTGAGATCGCTTATCAACTTGACAAGATTTGAATCAAGGTTGTGATGATATAGGCATTTTCTTTGACAGGAAATTTAATATTTGGCTGAACCGTCCATTTCATGGTACAATGCCGGAGCTACAGGCCTCTCGGAAAAAAATCATGACTGCAGCTACAGATGGGTGAGCGATTAAGGGAAGAAAATATCTGTTGTCATTGTTTAGCTCCATTTGTTCCCTAAGCATCATTGCATATAAATGCAAAGTTATTCTGAATAATGTCTTTTATTTAAGGGTTTAACATTTTCTATAAATCGAATGCTTTGGCCTTTATAGCCATACGACCCTCCATCTGACTGACTACCTCTGGTAGATTTACATGTAGAGTTGCATCCTAGACAGTGTGTCCATCACCAAGAACACTAACTGAGGGAATGTCCTTTGTAGAAGTTGTGGTTTGCTTTCCAGTACATTGCTTTTTAAAATCTATATATAAGTGTATTGATGCTACTCTGGCAGCTTGCAGTGTCCTGATACTACACTAATCTATTACTCATCTAACGACAGCTAAATGTCTGTGTGTGAGAGAGAGAGAGAGAGAATGCGTCACAGCGTGCCCGTTCTGTGCTTTGACTGCACCCAGAGGACCCCAATCCCATTCGCCCACCACCTAGCTTTGATCCATTTTCCCTGAATTAATGTTTTATTGTTTAGTCAATGATTAGACCCGCAAATAATTTCACGGTTCGGCTGCACCAGCGAGTGAATAGCCACCTGAAACGCACAGGGCGCATTCTGCAAATGCATTGCCTTATAATTAAAACTCGAGGATGGGGTCTGGAAAACAAATTTTGCCTGAAATTGGAATTGGTTACACAGTCTCTCATGCATATAAGCGTCAGCATCAGACTCAGACACGCGGAAGAGGAACAGCAGGACACAGGTGCGGTGGCTGCTGAAAAATAGCGGGAAACAGGAAACAAATCGAGTGGATCTTGAAGATTAAGGAAACTAATACAGCTCTTAGAGTGAAATATGACCTTTTAGTCACCAGTGCAGAGCAAAGCATCTCCTATGTGACCCGTTTCGAGGATAGCTGGTACAGGCAGTAATTAAAAAACAACAACAACAAAACGATTAATCATGTGACATGGTGTCATAATTTGCTTTAGTAGAGCTAAAGTAGATCTGATTTTAGAAAGATTACAGAACACTCGTCACAAAACTTTAAATCTAATTACATTAACAACATTAAAATTGTGTTCAAATCTGAAGCATATTTTTTTTGCTCACACACACAATAAAGGTGGAGAATGGTTCGACTCAAGGTGACTTTGGAGTAAAACAATGATGCTTATACCGAAAATAACCTAATCCTCACTGATAACTATGATTGAGTGTTATATGGGTTTGGAATTCTTGTTAGTACACCTGGCATCATGTACTCTATGAACTACTAAGAGATTGTAAATAAAAATGTCTGTCTCTGTCAAGGAGCTATAACTCCAGCTGTAAAGCCCAGTGAGAGCTTGTTATGCCAGCTGAAGAGGGGAGTCTGGAGAAACTGGAGAGATTCTGAATTGAGGATTTCTCCTCGGATTCCTTGATCTGTATTCTTCAGTCTAATCAAGCCGTATAGGAGAGGATTCAGCGCTGTTATGTTACCAAAAGCAGGATGAACAACAAGGACTAAATGCAGGCCTGGCTTAAAGTTTTTCCTAGAAAAATGTAAATGCAAAAAAATTAAGTTTATTTTATTTTTGAAAAATGCTCCATGGTTACTAGAAATGGAGGAATGGTTTTAGTTATGCCACGAAAGTCACACGTTTTAAAAAGCCTTTAATCAACCTTTTTCTCCAAACTGTGCGAGTGAATTAGTCTCAAAACCCACTCGTCACACACACTTACACCAGACTCAAAACACTACAAGCGCTAATTAGTCTCAAAACTCACACATTATTATTATTATTATGATTGTATTATTTAAATGTTGCCCTTGGTTTTTAAGTGAGAAAACTAATGTCATAAAGAATGGACTTCATTTAATTAGTCATCTTCATTGCAGCTGAATAAAGCTAAGGTCTAAACTTTAGAATTGGGAAATTGTGATACTTAGAGAATTGCAGTATAAATAGAATCAGCACCTACACACTTATCTTGATAATAACATATCAGGTGTCCCCTGGTGAGTCCCATCCCTGACGTGTACCACAGGTGCCAATAATGCTGCAGGTGATCGTCCATGAGTCATGGGCCATTTAAGAAATTACCTTTTTGGTATTTACTTTGTCCAAGTTTTACTACTACAGTAAATACATGTGGCACATTGGCTTTGCGCACCTCCAGGGTTGCAGACTGGAATCTCACCTATGTGCATTTTTTCTGGTACTCTGTTTTTCCTCCAGGCATTTGGTTTCTACCTACAGTAGAAAAAACTTGCAGGCTGATTGGTGTTTCCGAATTGTCTGTAGTGTATGATTGCATGTGTGTGTGTGTGTGTGTGTGTGTGTGTGCTTGTGCCCTGCAATGGATTGGCACCCCTTCTGGGGTGTACCCTGCCTTGAGTACCCTGGCATAGCCTCCAGGCCCCCTGTAACCCTACATGGAATTAACAATATGAAAAATATATGATTGTATTATGAAATTAGTTCAATTACTCATGTATTTTCTCAAAATGGCCAATTCTGATTATGCGTAACAACACAAAAAAAATTGAGTGAATACAGAGTATGCTATAAGCATTTATAGCTAGTAGTCCAAGAGCACAAGATTGACTTTTTTGAAATGGAGAGATGGTGTTAATCCTCTACTGTCAATCAGAGTGACACTAGCCAATCGTGGGCATATGATCTCATGTTTGAAGAAGGAGGGTAATTCCTCAGAAGGTCTTCATCTGTCATGTGATGCAACTTGTGACCACCAAGTTGAACAGGTGCGTTGGCTTCATTTGTCTTTACTTGACAAGGGAGAATTGTCCGACTGAGAGAAAAAAGAAGACAGTACCAAACCACTGTAATTTCGATTCTTTTTTTCAAGAATGTAGGTATGGCAGAGAATGATGATGTTTTCCCCTCCTTCTCTCGGTGTCTTTCTCCAGGATGGTGGAGCACATACTCCAGGGATGCGGTGTGTTCTGGCCAGCCATGTGTGCATGTACTGCTGTCTTCTCAGTCTCTGATGAGCTCGACTCTAGGCTGAATGCCACCATCCTGATGCTTAATTAGCATTGTTAATGATCCACCTCTCTGCCCAGTCTGAGCCTCTGATGGACTTGTGACAGACAACACAGCACTCGTATCCAAAACCATCAGCCCCATTTGGTCTGCTTGGCAGTTTACCATCTCTGTAATATATATCTCTATTTAGCCTGATCCAGCAGAGAGTCAGTACAGGATTGATATTAGATGAGTAATGTTTCAATATGCAACAGGACACCATATAGCGACAATTGATTTCTCTGGTAGGTGTACAAGGCTCAAGTGGAAATCTGGGTCGCAGCTTCAATACCACATGGCTTGTGACCTGACTGCTTTTTTCATCTTTTTTTTTTTTTGTAGTAGAATGTGTGATGGCTTTGACTTCGCTTGCACCATTCAATAATAATGCATTGCTGGTAGCATTTTTCTGGGCCTACCTGTTTCACTTTTTTTATCCGAACAATAAGTGATTTTTATTTTTCTTTGCTTGCTAAAATACCATAGATTTGTCAACCTCGCCACCACCTACCCTTTATTTTTTTCCTATCCTATCATTTTGTATCCATGTATGCTGGTGAGACCTTTAAATCCTATTGAGATGTGATCAATCTAACGGCTGGGACTGGGAAATGTCCTCAGATCTGGGCAACTGCTATTGTTAATTCTTCTATTTGTATGGCTGGAGGACCCGACTAAACTTGCACTGTAATTACAGATCGGTGTCAAATTTATTAGCATTTTTTAAATGCTCAGAAATTGAGCTATTATAATATAAACCTATTACATTGGAAGGTGAAGCAGAACGTAGTAGGATCAGTAAAAATACTTTTGATACCGTCAATCATAAAATACTTATGAATACTCTTAACGTATGAATAAATACGGCATTACGTTTCTCAGCAGGCTAGAAATTGGGTTTGACCAAAGTCTAAATAAGGATATCAACGTTTTTATTGCCATTGCTGTTTCCTCATGTCCTCACAGGGTTCCTTCTGGTTCTCCGGTTTACTCCAAGCTTGCAAAAAAGTAGGTGGATTGGTTGTGCTAAATTTCCTCCAAGTGTGAAAGTTCGTACATGGTGCTTGCAGTGGACTTGTGTCCTCTGTAGGGTGTATTTCAGCTTTGTGCCCGAGATAGGCTCTTAATCCACTCCCAAGTAGGTATTGATAAGTAATTACTGAAGATAAATGAATGATTTAATGCAAATTGCGTTTTGATAGTTTTCAGAATTTGGTCGCAGTGACATCTCGGCAGGTTTTCTTAGGCCACAGCACATGTACTTTATATACCATAATTATGCCACATGAATCATACAGGGTTACGGTGTGGGACCAGGCTTCCCAAAAGGTGATAAAAAGTGGCATAAAAAGGTGATAAAAAATGTTTTCCCCAGAAATTCTTTTAAGTTTGCAGAAGGCCCAGCTTTGCTTCCTACCCTTAGCCACATGCCCAATCTATTTGGGTTTGGGAAACTTTATACCATTTTTGACCTGCCTACTGACTACACTGCCTTTACTGTTTACATGCATAGTGGTTGCAAGCAATATACAAAACTAATACAGGATATGTGAGGAAACCATCACGCATGTGTGTATGCATAGTTTATAGTAATACTGTATAATTTCCTATATTAGTGCCAGTCCCAAGCTTGGAAAAAATTTAGATTGTTGCCAAAACATGCGTCAGAATCAAACTGTGCAGACGAGGTGATTCTCTGTGGTGACCCCTGATGTCAGTTAGTCACAAAAAAACCCCCAAAAAAAAACATTTTAATTGAAACTACTGGAGTCAGGACACTGCAGACATGGAATGCTCCAACTTTGGAAGGCTGTACCATCTAAAATAAAATGCACACAAATATACTGTAAATATCAGAGAAAATATTAGCTTAAGGAAATACAAATTGAGTGGGGGGGTATAACGGGACGATACAGTGCCCTAGCCAGTCCTGATAAACTCAGGATTAATTGAAACATTTATCTGTGAGATAATCCTCGACTGGACAGAGGATCCAACCTGACCTCCTTTTCCTTTTCCTTTTCCATATGGCCTGTTGGATGGATCTGGTATTCGACACCAAACTAAACCCAACCATCACAACTGAGCAATGGCATGTCCAATCCTAAGCCATAAAAGATATGAGTAAGGAGGTGGCAGAGGCTTATCAAAGTATTTGCTATCCCCAGTGCTCAAATTGGAATGTTCTGAAATGCTGAAATCAATCTTCTTTACTGTTATGCTGAAGGGAAATTACAGGCTATGAGGTTGGCAGTATTTTTAGACGTTTTTCTCAGTGCTCTAGCTGGTTTTTTATTGCTAATCAATGGCTAGAGGAATGACACAAGCTCTAGGGAACCTGGCATGCCACATCAGCCAACACTCTGGAGGTGATCTCTTTGAGTTTTTGAGTTCTGATGCATCGTTGGCATTAACTCACTTCCTCTTCTCCTGCTTCCAGTTCCAGTGATGTGCTCAATCGATATGTTTCGGTTCTATTTCACTCAGTCGAAACTCCTTGAAATTCCTTCCTTAGATTCCTTGCAAGACCTTCCAACAAAGTGATAGACACACAATATGTGACTACACACATCCTGTCCTCCCAAGCAGTAATAGATTCCAGTCTTCATCCCTTTTTGCCCTTAGAATTATTTTTTTTATGTTCTAGCACAATTTTTGGGAGAATATTCCATGGCATTCATTATCACCAAGGTGTATTCCTTCATTAGCGATGCTAGCCTTGTTAGCTTCACTCACTATGCAGTTTGATGACTTAGCTACTACAGCTCTTTGTTGTTGCCTAGCAATACTATCTCATTCTTCTGCCGGGGTCTGTTCCCTCAGCATCATTTCCGATACCACTCCCTGCTGACTTATTCTTCTGCAGGTTTGGCCATACACTCAATTCCTAAGAAAAGGCTCTTCACGCTTTTTCTTTTGCCATTTTGTTCAATATCTGGCTTGTTTTGTTGATGGCTGCTCGTTAGGATCCATTGTTGTAGTTTTCTGTACGAAAAAAAATTGGATTATTTCACATATTACGATTGTGATTTAAAATGCAATGTTTAACTGCAAACTGTTAAATGTACCATTTAGTATTCAAATCAGCAAATAAGGACACAAATGATTGCATTAAAAAGGATGTTTGCCAATATTTATTTTGCACCTCAAAGGTTATAAAAAAAAATCAAATAATTAAATTCCTGACTGTGCATATATTACCTGTGAAACATTTTGAGATTGGATAATTGCCAGGTCCATAACACAATTAAAAAATTTTATGTGGTTAAATTATGCAGCAATACTTAGAACAAGTTTATGTAAAAAAAACAATGCTAAACAGTATTGCATCGTCAGTATGACCTAATTTCCAACCTCAGCACGTTCAACAGACGATGTGGGAACCTGGTTCATGAGCTGCCAGGACAAGAAGAGACCAAGGAAGTGCACCTTCGCACTATGCTTAATATTTCGGACATTTCTGAAAAAGGAATATCGTGTGCCCTTCTGCTTCATCAGCTATGGTCCGTATAAGTGGACAGTACAATCCAGTCCACTTATACGTTCGGGTATGGTGGGCTTTCATATTTGAGTCTACCCATCTCTGAGTACACTCTACCGTGCTCAAGATCATGTTTTCAAGTGGACTCAATCACAGTATGTTGATCTGTGCCCAGACTGTTCCGCAAATGTTACACAAATGTCCCGAGCTTCGAGGAGAAGTGTGTTCTTGTCCTGGCCCAAAACTGTAGTGTAAGAGCATCCTAAGTACTTTGGCAAGCAGTGGCGTCTTTGTAAACACCAAAGAGTGTTTAATTTTTTATTTTTTACGTTATCTTACTCTTCAGATATGGGTAGATTTAGGGCAAGGGATTGGATCTGTAAAATATACTGTATGAAAGTACTAGAAATATCCAGTATATCAAAATATTGTGTTAAAGGTCACACATATTTGTTGCCTGTCATATTAGTGGACCACTTTTGTGCAAAGCAGGTAATGTCAGCCCGGTTCACCGCCTACCACCGCAAGTATATTTTAGACGTGTGGGAAACACTGTACGTCTTTTCACGTTTTTGTTGGAGGCCCTCAAGTAGGCATCTGTGTGATTCTCAACACTCCTGTCTTGGTTATCTGGTGCTTTCTTGCTTTTTTCTAACTATCCCTTCTCTTCAATATTAAACACCACCTGTCACATTTCTTCTCGGTGCTTTTCAATGCTTTCTAGTTGCTCTGACCCTGAGACACAACGACACAAACATAGAGTACAGTACAGTTCATCTCAGTTCTCTTGTGTAGCTGTCATCTCTCTGCTTTATCTCCTTGCCTGAGCTCTCTTAATCAATCATCCACAGACTCACTCTGGTCCTTACCGCTTATTCTCCATTCACAAACCGGGGCTGGTCCATGCCCAGGTGGCCACTGTTTCCTTTTTGACGCAACTGCAAGATGCTCTGGCTTCTTACTGCCTGCGTAAGATGTGATTGATCTTCTCGACTGCCACTTAAGTCTTATAATCTTGCTTTTAATTGGCCTCATGCTAGCTCATCAATCTGGCACTTTTTTCTTTTTGATTTACAATCATGGTATTCTGTTTGTAAGTAAAACACGTTTTATTGCTTGTATTGCCTTGATTTGAATAATGACCTATTACACAATTGTGAGAAAAAACATTTTGTGGTCGGTTGTGACACAACAGTTACTGCAAAGGCTGATAACTCAGTGAAAAGTATGCTGTTGCGCAGTTTTTACTAGGACCGTTGGAGGAAAAAAAAATCATCATAAAGTTGTGATCCTGCAGCATTTGCATTTGTGCAACCATAAAACAGATTTTATTCCTCCTTATTCATTGCGATGCCATGACCACATGACTTTCCAAAAGCACCTGAAGTGCTGGGACTTCATGCAAGGGCAGAAATTAATGTGAAAGCTAAACTGAATTTATTGTGAGAGTGAACACAGTGTACCGTCTCATTTAAAACAAATCTGTGAAACACATGTGTATACAGTAAATGCTCGTACACACTGAATGCAAGACCACAAAGTGGCTTGTCCGTGTCTACTGGAAGAAAATACTGGTATTTGTAGTATTCCTAGAGTTCCAGTATAGATCTATGTTTTTTTTAAAGTGCAAGGTCAAAAATGATGACTGGAAGTGCTGCTGAGGTGTTTTTATTTCTCGGGATTTAATGTGTCCCACAGAAGAAATAACGCTTCCAATTGAATGAGCAGCTTTCGAAAAATCTACAGTTATAGTAGAATGATGGATGATTTTGGAAGGGTTTTAAAATGTTGAAAAAGAAAAAGGGGAAGAAATTAAAACCAAGTATGTGTCTTCAGCAGACTACAGCCAGTGTAATGCCTATGCCTTTATATTATTGCATGTGCCGTGATACCATGATTACACAAAAATATAGTATAGTGAAATAATATTGTTGTTATTATTAGGCCTGTCAATGTTAACGCATGTGATTAATTTAGACATTTTAACTTGCTACTATTTTTTTTAACGCAAATTAATCACATTACCAAGTTTGACCCTAATGGCTCCCCATAATCACAGCACCGTTACCTCCCAGTATGTGATAATGGCACATTTAACCAGATAATAACATGACTGAGGAAACCTCACCAGGTAAGCTAAATGGCAAGTTACATTATAAAAAGTTTTTTATAAAACCAATGTTGTGTGCTCGAGCTACCGTTAAAGGGGAACGATTTTTTTCAAGAATACATTAGATGTGAATTTAAAACGGCTATAAATGTGAGGCAGTTGGCAGAAGCTACTTTTATTGCACTTACTGAAGATCACTGAACATCAAAAAGTAACAATAACTACCTCGGTGTAACAGCACACACCATCAATGACAAATGGCAACTGCATTCGTTCACTCTAGGCGTGTTAAAAGCAGAAAAAAAGACCAAAAGTTGAAAAGGAGATAACGGTCATGGTCACCTCTATAGGAGCAGACAGGACTCACAATGTGATTACTGCTGCAAGTTTACCATTTGAAAGATTTTGTTTATGATGTTATAAAACTGCTTACTATGTTGCCTCTAACCAGTTCGTCATGCATTTCTTTATTCCAACCTTTATAATACAAGTAAATCAATGATTGTGATTAACTATGATTATTTAATTGCACCTGTTATTATATTGCTGTGAGTAAAAACTAGTACATGTACGCATTAATAATTTGCCACATCAGTAGAATGTTTTAACATTAAAACAATGGCTTATTAAAAAAAAAAAAACAGTTTTAAAAACGATACTTTTCTAAGATTTAGTAGTAAATAACAGTTAGTTTTGAGTTTCAAGCTTTGGGCTTTTGCAGTACAAATGTGCCAGCTAATCAGTAATTCAAAATGCAGACAAGTCCTCATTTGCGAACATCTGCTGGGAAAATGTAACTACCACGTTCGTCTACAGTCTATTAATGTAAGAATGGAATAAATATACATATTGTACCTTATGAAGCTGGTCAAAGAATTGAGATAATTCAAAGACAAAAACAAATTAATTCAAGGACAAAAAAAATGTGATTCTTGTTTTGTGCAGCCCTCATTCTGAAACACATTCTCTCCCTCTCTTTTTCTCCCCCTTTCCCCTCTCTTTCTCATACGCATACACACACACTTCATTATGATGTGATCTCCCCTACTAGCAGGGCTTCCATTCAAATATTTGCATGAATTTAAATGAATCTCTGTGAAGACAAAAGAAGTTGCGAACAAATCTGTTTCCATCAACCACAGTGATAAAAAAAAAAAAATAGATCAGATGCAAAGATGACTAGGAGGAAAGACTACAGTGCCTGTGTATGGAAAAGTGCATATTCATGCATTTAATCCTGGTCAGGGTTATGGTGGCATTTTATATAGCTTTTTTTGTTGATTGAAAAAAACCTGCAGTTTCATTTGTCCAAATAGTGCATGATGTCATGTGGTTAAGTTGAATCTTTTTTGGTAAAAAAAAGTTTTTTTGGTGTGTGTGTGTGGATTTTTTTTTTTTCTGTGTATTTTCACCGTAATTTAGTCCTAGCTAAATCCTCTTCCATCTTCCTTTAAGGAGTGTGAAGACTATCACATACTTCTTTCCTGAGACCCATGCCTTCAGCTGATTGCATCTTTACAAACTGCTGCTGAAGAATTGTTAGGGAACAGTGTAACAGCTGTCCGCCCCCTTTGCTTACATGAGCTCACACCCGCCCCTGATTGGTTAGTGTCGCTATAATTGATGCGAGAGCGTGAGTATGCCACCCATCCACCGTTAGAGTTTCAGTTATAAGAAAAGTGAACAGTAAATGAGACCAAAAGCCTTTCCAAAACCATTCTTGTGTAAAATCAGTTAAATCTTGTTTATGGACATGAACGTCCTTAAAAGGATAGTTTGGATTCACTGAAGTCAAAACTTAAATTTAAAATCAAGATGCATATAAGTACATTACATTACATGCAAGTAATTGGAGCCAAAATCCACAGCCTTCGTTCCATGCACAAATGCATTAAAAAGTTCAAATATGACTCATATGAAGCTTATGCAACCCACTGAGATCATTCGAAATCTTAAAGGTACGGCGTATTTAGTACAAATTTAGCTCTTACCCCAGAAGTAGTTGTACCATATGGCTAACCAGAACACTGTAACTTTGAATTAAGACTTACTCACTTAGTCATCTTCTATACCGCTTTATCCTGTATTCATCCTATCCCAGGAGGCTTAGGGCACAAGGCTGGGTACACCCTGGACAGGGTGGCAATCCATCGCAGGGCACACACACACACACACACACACTCATTCACACACTATGGGCAATTTGGGAATGCCAGTTAGCCAAACCTGCATATCTTTGAACTGTGGGAGGAAACCGGAGTACCCGGAGGAACCCACCAAGCACGGGGAGAACATGCAAACTCCATGCACACAAAGAAGGGAATTCCCTGGCTGGGAATCGAACCCGGAGCCTGGAGGTGCAAGGCGACAGTGCTAACCACTACACCACCGTGCCGCCTGATTTAGGGCATTGAATAAAATATTCAATGGAAATGTCTTTTATGTTCTGGCACATTTTTAAAGTTTTGTTCAGCAATAGTCTTACAATAGACCTTCACTCACGTTCTTTCACTTTTCCCTACTGATGGAAACCACAGCAATTCCAGACGCATTATGAAGCCCTTACCAAATGGACTCCTGGTGTGATGAAACATGACAAAGGTGGAATTCACCCATTTGTTATTCCCATAGAAGGGACATAAAACAACCAGGAAGATTATGGAAATCATTACCATCGGTCCAAAGTGCCACTGAATTTACACCTTCACAGGGGCTTATCTTTAACACAGCTGTCAGAAAAACACTCTCTGCTATTAGCGCAGTTATTAGAGAGCAGAGAGGAAGTGTTGTCTATGATTATCAGTTTTGTATGCCTTTATGAAACTGTAAACTACAGTATCTTAAAGATGTCTGTAAGAATCATATCAGAAGTCATATTTCACCAAAAATAAGAGTATGTGAATTTGTTTTGTCTGTCCAACATGTACATGTATCATACTGATCTGCTTGTCTTTTTTCCATTCTGTCTACCTTTATGATTTTTGACACTTATTTCAAGTGTTATATTTTAGCACAAGCATGTACTGATGAATGTCATGCTTTAACAACAAGCAATCACTCAAAACTCTCTTCAGTGCCGGTGCACGACCTATGGCTCTTGTTGTTTAGTGGCAATCAGTAAATGCTCTGCACCGTTGTACAATAAATCAACAATATCCACAGATGCAATTTCTTGAAAGAGCTGTGAATGACTAAGTGCCTATGAATTTGTGGTTGGTGTGTGAGGCTATGTGTTGGCTGACTGGCCGCTAGTGATCTCACGACACCAAAATTACAATTCCCAGCGTGCAGGCTCCAGATCACTGGAGGATTAAAAACTCACACCTGATCTCAGTCAACCCTGAGGTATAAGCTTCTAAACAAGATGATCATTGCAAGGTACAGATATATGCAGTCATGAGTTTTTCGATCGTGAAGTTTGTCACATGGAACGAGAGTACAGTAAGTCATCTACATACGAACATTCGAGTTATGAACTTTCGATGATATGGACATGACGTTAGATAACATGTCCGGCGTACGTCGTCACGTGCATGCTAGGATCCCAGGATGTCTGGAAGGGAGTGTAAAAAGCAGCGACGGTGAAGCTGGTACTGCTAAGTAGTGGCAAGCAATATCGATGGAGACAAATATGAAAGTAATTGAGAGAATGGCGCGAGGTGAAAACATGGAAGACATTGCTCATTTTTTTTTACATGAATCGTTTAATTATCGGCACGATAGATCATGGAACATGTTTTTATACTGTGTGTAGGCAATTGTGTTAGTATCGTGTGTGAATAGGCAATTGTGTTAGTATCGTAGTACCTAGACAATGTTTGTTAGATTTATGAGCAAATTGGACTTATGAACAAGCTCTTGGAATGGAACTCGTTCGTATATTGGTTACTTACTGTACAACCCTCATTCTGTGCAAAAATGCATTTGAAATTTTTGCTTAAAATCGTATGAAGCTCCTGTAGTCCCATCAAGCTAAATCCATCTGGTATCTTTTAAAGTTACGGTGTATTTAGTGCGATTTTAACTTTTGTCTTTCCACAGAAATAGCCATATGGTTAAGTTCCATTTAGCGGAACTGTCCCTTTCAAACAACACACAGCAGATCTGCTGTTTTTAGGGGCTTACTTTTTCTAACTGAAATAACTCCAAATTTTACTTTAGTGTGGCCAGCAACGATGTTCTAGACTACATCACACACACATTACTGCTGTCAAGACAGATTCCTATTAGTCATATCAAATAGACA
>JAOVVA010000041.1:9361942-9374473 GCA_028565275.1 Leiocassis micropogon
AAGGAGATTAATGCATTTTTTGGACGCCTTCAGCATTCCTTTACAATGTAGAAAGAAATAAAAATCAGGAACCATCACGGAGTTAGAAAGTGACCCCAAACTTTTGAACGGTAGTGTATATTATGAACAGTTCACTTTTTAGTCATTTTTAGACATTCAGATGGATATACAAACAAAAAGCATGAGGCTTAAACAAATCAATTAGATTTTCCCCCTGTTGTGACATCATACAGAAAGATCCCATCCACCACGTAGTTGCTTAGCTCTCATGTTCTCTGGAGGGCTGAGGGTCAGCAGCAAATCATTTACAGTATAGTCAGGTCCATAAATTTTGGAACAAAGATGTTTTTGGCGTTTGGCCCCTGTACACCACCACTCAGGGGGTTTGACAAAAGTTTGGCATTAACCATTGAGGAATTATAGCCATTTTCATATGCACACGCACCCATTTTGGGGGGCTTATAAATAATAGAACAAGCTAACATAATTACAAACATAAGTATTGCCTTTAATACTTGGATGAAAATCGTTTGCAGTCAATGACTATCTGAGCTCTGGAACACATTAAGCAAATGCTGAGTTTCCTTCCTCTAGATTCTTTGCCAGGCCATAAATGCAGCTGCCTTTAGCTTCTGCTTTATGTGAGACACTCAGTCTTGTCTTCAGTAAGTGAAAAGCATCATCTATTGGGTTGAGATTAGGTGGCTGAGTTGGCCAGTAAGGAATATACAATTTCTTTGCCATGGGTATCTTTTACTGTATGGTTTGGGTCATTATCCATCTGCAATATGAGGCTGCATCAGTTTTGTAGCATATGACTGAATCTGAGTGGGGAGTATAGCCTTATACACTTAGAATTCATTCTGCTACTTTTACCAGCAGTCAGGTCATCAATAAACACAAATGACCCGGTTCCACTCACAGCCATACGCCGTTTATGCCATTACACCGCCTTCATGTTTGACAGATGATGTGGATCATAAGCTGTTCCTTTCTGGCAAAGTCCTGGCATTTCTGTTTCTTAAGTATTACCAGTGGTTTGCACCTTGTTGTGAAGTGCCTATATTACTACCCTGATTCCAAAAAAGCTGGGATGTGATAATTTATAAATCTCATAAACCTATATTGTATTCATAATAGATGATAGAAAACATATCAAATGTTTAAACTGAGAAGATGTACGATTTTAAGAAAGAAAAAAAAGTTTTTTTTTAAATTGATGGCATCAACACACCTCAAAAACAGGACTATGTTTACCACGATGTAGCATCCTGTATAATAGTAGTTGTAAGAGGACTTTATAATAGTAATTATGTATCAAACTCAAAATCTATTTTTAAGATTTATCGAATGGTTGAGTCAAACCGGGACTTTTAAAAATTACTTATATGGCAATGAGTTGCTGGAGTTTTGGGAGAGGGATATTGTCCAATTCTTATCTGACATAGTATTCTAACTGCTCAACAGTCCTAGGTCTTCAAGATGAGAGGTCAAGACAAGAAGGTTTTTCAAGATGTGCCAAATATTTTCAATTAGTGAAGAGTCTGGGCTGCAGACAGACCAATGCAGCACACGGACTCTTCTACTACAATGCCATGCTGTTGTCATAGTTGCAGTATGTGGTTTAGCATTGTTCTGCTGAAATATGCAAGACTTTCCCTGAAAAAGATCATATATGAATTTAGAGCATATGCTGCTCTAAAACCTGGATATCTTTTTCAGCATTGATGGCGCCTTGCCATATGTGCAAGCTGCCCATTCCATGGGTATTAATGCCGATTATATCATCAGAGATGCAGACTTTTGAACTGAGCTCTGATAGCAAGCCGGAAGGTTCCTCTCCTCTTTAGTTCAGTGGGTGCGGTGCCCATGTGGTCCAAAAAGAATGTTAAATTTTGATTCGTCGGACCACTGAACAGTTCTGCACCTTGCCACAGTCCCTTTTATTAAATGAGCTTGGGCCCTGAAAATATGGTGGGGTTTCTGGATCATGTTCATACATGTCTTCTTCTTTGCATGATAGAGCTTTAAATTGCATTTCTCCCCGAAACTCTTGATGATATTATGTAGCGTAGATAACAATATATTCTCAAATCAATTTCACATTGATGAACATTATTCTGAAATTGTTTGACAATTTGTTGACACACTTTTTCACAGATTGGTGAACCTCTGCCCATCTTAATTTCTGAGAGACTCTGACTCACGGAGATGCTTTTTTTTTAATACCCAGTCATGTTATTGACCTGTTGCCAATTAACCTAATTAGTTGCAAAATGTTCTTCCAGTTCTTCCTTGTTAGTACTATAGTGGAACCTTGGATTACGAGCACAATTTGTTACGGAAGCGGGCTCATATTCCAAAACAGTCGTAAACCAAATCGAATTTCCTATGAGAAATAATAGAAACTCAAATTATTCGTTCCACAGCCCCAAAAAAATAAATACATAAAAAGTATTAACACAAAATATTAACTAAAAATAAAACAAATTAACCTGCACTTTACCTTTAAAAAGTGAAGTGTGTGTGAAGCTAAAGTACAGAGCCCCTCCCCTCTTCCCCTTCTTGTCTTACACAATTACCCTTCCTCCACTCTTTTCACACATGCGCGCACACACAACGGAAACACTGTTTTATCTGAAAAATAAACAAGAAATCTCTCTAATGACACTCGATTGAGTGACACACTAATGGCATCACTGCTGTAAAGTAAAAATAAAACAAATTAACCTGCACTTTACTGTACACACTTGCATACAGACACAAAATAAAATATGTTTTACGCACACACACATGGTCACAGTGTTATAGTAAACAGTACACGCGTATACGGATGTTGATTATACCAGTAAGCGACGCGCACTAAGACCCAGCAGGGGAGACGATTACCCACAATTCTGCAGCGCAGGATTAGTTGTGATCACGTGACGCTAGGCGTCAAAACAAGAAGCGCATGCGAGATACATGATACTCAGTACTCGTAAACCAAGACTTGTTTGTTTTCAAGTCAAAATGTATTAAAAAATCACAAAAATCGCAAACCGCGTTACTCGCAATCCGAGGTTTCACTGTACTTACTTTTCCAGACTTTTGTTGCTTCTGTCCCAATTTATTTGAGACGTATTGCTCCCATCAATTTCAAAATTATCTTATTTTTTCTTTAAACTGAGAAAATAACCCTGTAAAATCTTTATTTTATTCACAATAGAACATAAAAAACTTTTTTTTTCCCAGCTTAACAATGATCATCTTCACTTGCATAGGCACCTCGTGTTGAGAGTTTAAGTGAACAGGTAGCAAATGCAAAGTAGAGCTACTTGCAGGCCTTTTTTTTCTTGATTAGTCATCTGAAGAATGGGTCTGAATGTGTCTGAAAACAGCTGTAATGCCTGCATGGGTAATGCCATCCCTCATTGCTTGAGTGTTCAGTTTCAAATTCAGTGTGGTGGTATACAAAGGCCAAATACAAAGTTATCTTTGTTCCAAAAATTATGGGCCCGAAATGTCAAATTTGGAGGAGGAATAAAATAAAGGGAGTTTAAGGTATAAAAAATGCCATTGTGTAAGGGGTGTTTTAGCTGGAGCATTAACGCACACTTCGGGGAAGCCTGTTATAACTTGTTAGAGAAGTAGTAAAATATGGGACCATTGAATGAAAGAAAATGTGTGATATGGACCATGTTAAGTGCTTTGTATAAAAGATCAGATTTTCCTTATCACTATTCTCTTTTATTGAATCATGTGTTCAGATGACACATGGATTTAATCTAAAATGGATCATAAGGTTTTGCACGGACTTGTTCTGTCCATGCCAGCTCAGGTGCACAGTGTCATTAAAGCAAAAAGATGACATACCAAATACTAAGAAACTCATAGAATCGATGTTAACCTTAAACTTTTGTAGTCTCAGCCTCTTAACCAGTTATTAATCTTTAATCATATTCAGCAACTGAATGTCTACAAAATGAGCTAATAGGAACATGTATGGTATACATAGTTATGGAAATGAGAAAAGCAACAATGTCCACAGAAGTGTTCTGGGAAGAAGGATATTTTAGGGCGTTCAAGTCAGATTATGACTTTTAATTGTGCAAAAAAAAAAAAAGTCTAACTTCTTCATTTCTCTATATAACTCCCTGTACTTATATAACTAATGCACTTATCCCAGTGGTTTACTAGTGCTTGGATACCAACAAGGTAGAAAGTTTTCTCAGTACGCCAGAGGCATGATCAGACTGCCTGATCAGACGTCTGAAACGCTGGCCTCTCAGGAACTCTTTAATAGCCCAAACACAAAATGGAGTGGGGTCAGGACTATTTACCAATTCAACTCTACTCAGACCAATTTTTGTGCATGTGATGTTTGTCAATAATTGCATGTACAGTTTGCACATTATCCATTGATTTTAAAGGAGCAGGAGTTCGTCTCACTGAATGTTCACAGGGAACGACTGCAGTGGGACGAAAGCCAGGCTCGTCATTCTGGGATCGTCATTCACGGACATACAGTCTTCTTTAAAATATTTATACCATTCCGATTTTTTTCATCACTTCATTGTGCTTCTTACGCCTTCATTCTGGAGAAATCCAGTTTTGACTTGAACGCCCCTTTAAGTAATGGTTAAAATTGTCTGTCTGATGTTCCATCCTGAAACCAAATTAAGGCTACAACAATGTAAATTCCGGACGGGGAATTGATCAGTGTAACAGCGGGACATGTCAAGTAGACTGACTTATCCATTCAGGTGCACTGAGTCAGTGTCAGCGTGTGACCCCTTCAATCACTGGGGTTATCTGACTGACACAGGAGGCCTTTTGTCATTGATTACAAATGCAATGGCAAAACAGAATGCTATCATAAAACTCCAAGGTCCTATTGACTGCCATAATACACCATATGCACCATGTGTGGCTGTTCTAAATGATGCACTCTGACTCTTCAGACACCCATCATGCAGGATATAATCAATGTTCATTTCCATGAAGTCATCACTCCTGTCCTTATAAGGCTCTGGAATGGCGGAGTATCTCAAGTTAACTTTGAGCATGTTTGAGCGGCCTGTCGCTGTTAATGCTCATCCACTCCAGACCAGAAGGTCTTCAGTTTGTTGCCTGACACAGTCGTCTTTGCAGTTAACTCAGGGAAATTGAACACAATCTAATTAATTTTTTTTTTTTGCAACCGCCTCCCCCCTACCTCATTTCATGCTATATTTTCCTCACTGAGAAGTGGTCTCGTGTATACTGTTGCACAAACAAGGACCTTTTCACCTATTAGTATGTGTGGGTGCTCTAATAAGCCTCTCGCTTTCAGTGAGAACATGTTTGTCACGGGAGAGCTAATTTGCATTGCGAATTTCCATTTGAAAATGAACATGAGAAAGAAACAAATGGAGGGAAGTCGAATAGAAGCATCTCACATTCCACAGAAAATAAATGGCCTGGATAATAAGAGGCACGAAGCGAGACATGGTAGGTGTTCGAGCTGAGTTAATGTATGCTGTAGAGGGAATAGGCATGCTTTGACTTTGCACAGACCACAGCTTCACACCATAAAGATTGAAGGAGAAGGGTAAAAATGAGGGCCGTTCGAGACAAACCGGAACATTTGATTGTGCAGAATAATAGAACACAGTTATTTCTCTCAATATAATCCCCTGCTACACTAATGCACGTATCCCTTGGATGTAATCAAGTTAGAAGGATTTCTCAGTACACTGGAGCCATAAATGGACTGCCTATGTTACAGTACATCTGTAATGCTGGCCTCCCAGGAACTCCTTTATTGGCCCAAACATGTGGTTGGCTTGAAGCGAGGTCAGGATTGTACTGGGGATGTGGCAATAACGCCCAGCTGAGTCCATGTAATGTGCAAGTGGTGTTTGTGAATGATTGTGTGTAGAGTTTCCACAAACAGATGCATCTCTTCTGCATGAAGGTATCTATCGATTTTCAATGATCAGACATTTTACTTACTGAATTTTTACGGGAATGACTGCAGTGGGCTCCGAGCCATCTTGGCAGGGATCGTCATTCACTGGCATGAGGCCTTCTTTAAAATGTTTTATCTGGCTCAGTGTCTCATCACCGTTCTGTACTTGAAGTCTTCTGTAAACGTCAATCAGATTTACATCTTCATTCACAAGAAATTTCATCATGTACACCACATTTGGCTTTTTTTTTTTTTTTTAATAGAGAGGGGTTGATTAAGTTTTGTATACAGTCACACATTGTGTTATTTTTCAGCAGCCTAGGGAGGCAGTGTCAGTTTTCTCTGTTGTAAATTTTGTCCTTCCTTCTGTTTACCAGTGGCTTTGTGCCAGTGCTGTTGACTGGCATGTTTATATCTCTCTGCTGTAATCCCAGCGGCCTGGAGTGCACTCATCCAGCTGGATTAGCATTGTGCGGCGAATGTTTTTCCTTTTTAATTGAGACTGAAATGTTCGAAGTTTCTCGTCATCAGACGTCTGGCAGAAACTTAAGACAATAGACAGCAGTGTATTAGGAGGGTACCATGGTTATGCACTTTATTGTGCGTTACAATTCCTTATTTTTATAGGCTGTCATACACCACAAGAAAGATGGATTTTATTTCCCTAGAGCTTATATAATGATTTCAATCCATTGCTTCATCTCGTCAGAAATTGTTTGTGTCCAATCACGTCATGTGTTTGGGTATATCAAGTTATGTCTTAAGCCCTTTACAGCTACTGGGGATCTTGTGAATGAATGGAATAAATTTTCAAAGCGTGCAATAAAAAAAGGCATTTAAAAAAAAAAAATTAAGTAAAACATGTGTTTGTATGTATTAATATTTCCTTTATATGGGCATATTATTTTTAATGAACAAAAAATTCTAGGTGTCATTGCACATAATAAGATTTTTTTTTCTTTTTTCCGCAAATTGCAATTGAATTGAAAGAGCCACCTTAAGAGCTAACTGGGTAATTGTGATGGGATTTTTCCTCTCCTGTTGTGTTAGGGTTGTGATCTGCCAGAGCAGAGCACTGTACACGTGGTGCTGCCTCCAGCTGGTTCAGCACGCCGCTCTGAGCTGGTGTTGCAGCGAAGACTGAGCAGAGCAGTAGACAGCCTGACCCGACTGGATCTCAGCTCCTCGCGACTGCCTGCCACCTCCACTGGCCTCGCTGTCATCCTGGATAATGAGAACTCGCACACACAAATAGGTACCTCTGTGTGGTGGTGGAAGGGGGTGGGGGGGATTCAACAAGCCTTTTCTTTTGCCAAACTGACTTGAATGAAATTGCTTCTGCATTAATGATAGCTTATTAGTTATAATTTGTGAGTTGTAATGATGTCATGTTTCCACCTCTGCATGCTCGATATTTAAAGGTTCCATATTTTACTATTATTTTAATAAGTTAGAAAGAAGCCTCAGAGGTCCACAAAGTGTGTGTGTGTGTTTTTGTAATGCTCCAGCTGAAATGCCCTCTTAGAATGCCAAAGAAGGGGCACTGATTGGCTCGCTATTTTATACATAGCAAAGCATCCAACCAATCATAGATAACATGTACAGTGACTTGTAACCAATCATATAACACAGTAGTTGTGATTTATTGGAAAAGATTCGAAGCCTAACCTAACCTCAAAGGTGAAGAAAAAGCATTTCTGTTTTATTTCTGGGACATTAAATGCTACACATTAGACAGAAACAACATGACAAAATTAATAATCTGATTAAATGCTTCGAGCATAAGGGAAATGCACACCTTTTTATTAGATTTGCATCCACCTCCAATCAGAACGATTTCAATCAGACTGAGGACATATTGTTAATGTAAACAAGCCAGTGGAGGGGATCATCTTTTATGAGGTCAGAAGGGGGGGAAATCTAATTGGCTTGTTGGCCGATACAAAAATGGAAAAGGACAAAAAATAGGTCATGTTTTTTTCATAACTAAAAAAGTGAATTTTGTATAATAGTTCCCCTTTAAAGTAGCTTTATGTTCTACTAGTCAACTTACAGCCGCTCGAGCAGACAATAGCTAAGCACCAAGCTAGCCTGCTAACATTAGTTTAGTGTGTAAGTATATTCACAGTGTATATACCATGCGCACTGTGAAGAGGGTATTCCTTCTTCGTCAGGTTAGAACTATAACTAACGTTAGCCGAGTAGCTTTTTGCTACTCTCGATTATCCACTGTTGTTGGTGTGATGTAAACAAAATGTGTGAATAATTGTTGTTCACAGCCAGAGCAGGTAGACCCTGTAGACATTCAGGATGTAGACTTTCATCGGCTTTATGTGCTCTTTACACTTTGCACGTTGAACATGCTGAAGTGAGAAAAAAACTTGCAAATTACCACTTAGAAGGCACTACAGACAGAGAAATATGTTTATAAGTTTTCATTGTTGTTCTGGCGGGGGGTGGGGCACATGGCACTATTGTGATCCTGTAGTACAGTAACTCTCCCTCACCTGCGCAGTTGATGCCAGTTTTCATAGCTGCAGATCAGTTAGCTGGTCCTCTATTGAAGAAAAAAAAAAAGAATTTTTGTGAATTTCCCAGCCTGCTCTCTGCCAGATTTGTCCTTTAACCATTTTTTTTTCTTTGTGTGATGCCGTCGTTATCGTGCTCCATATTGATGGGTACTTTTAAAAGCTGTCCTATGTTCGTCCTTGCACCTCTTCGGTGGCTCCCCACCCCTCTGTCTTGCTCCACCCAATCCCATGCTCGTCTTTATCTTACTGTCCTCTGCCCCTCGCTTTAAAAGCATTAGCATAATGGAGCTCGCTCACAACAATGTCATAAATTAGAGGGGCCGTGCTTTATAAAACTCCACTCCACTGGATTTATTGAGAATCGTGTCAAGGTACCACATCCTTCTTCTCAGGCCCATGCTTTTAGCTCTAATGAGAACGCTGCGGCCAGGTGTGTGTGTGTATGTGTGTATGTGTGTATGTGTGTATGTGTGTGTGTGTGTGTGTGAATTAGACAAGGGTGGAACAGCCAGACAGGACGTGTTCTCCATTTCATTCACCATAAAGATTTCTACTTGCCGATTCTCCCGGCTAATTGGATTTGCGGCTTTTTTGTCCTCACTTTGTGTTTGTCTGTGCACTCCATGATGCACCTTGTCCTTGTCTGATCCCTCACTCAGCAATGTTCCGCTCCTCACTCGAAACGAACAATAGCTGCCACCATCGAGCAGCAAAAGCAATCTCTAAATGAATCAGGACTTCAGACGAGTGTTGGAATTCATGCAACCTTCAAGTGCTGCTCTTCTTCTGCTCTAATTTTAGTTTTCTAAATAGAACAGGTTTTTTAGTGTTTAAGGTGTCTAGACTAATGCATGAATGCTGTTAAACTGTGTCGATACTAATGTTTGTGGTTACATCAACAGAGCCCAAACCCCACAGCACTTTCTATGTGTTCTGTAAGACGCTATGCAAGTCTGTGCAACCAGGAAAACTACGCGTGCGCTGCCGAAAATGCAAGCAAGGAACCCTTACGCTCAGCCGGGTGAGTGTATATAAATCTACAGCAGCAAAATCAATAGATCTGATTTCACAAGCACATCCAGTCTACTGTACAGTTTTTCAGCAGATTACTAGAGCACACACTACAAATATCAGTCACATAGTACTATTTTACAGTTAGCATGCCAACATAACCGTAGGTTTCACACATTTTGTCATTTGCTTTAGGTTTAACTCAGACTTGGACCGTTTCTATATTTAATTTCATGTAGCGTATGTATACTGTACGTGGGACTTGTGATGAAATTTCCCTGAATGAAGGTGTAAAACGGTTGACATTTACAGAAGACTTCAAGCACAGTACAGTGATGAGACTCTTAGCTGCGGTGAAATATTTGAATAGTGCAAACGTTTTTAAAGGAGGCTGTATGTCTGTAAATGATGATCCTGCTCGAGGTGGCTTGAAGCCTACTGTATTCATTCCTGTGATTATTTAGTGAGGGGAACGCCTCATCATTGAAAAATTCAATCAATTCAGTTATTTATCTTGATTCTGTCTTCTTGCAATCCATGGTCTCCAAAATCAATTAAAAACATATTTTTAATTAATCTGTATTCTTTTTTTGCATTTGAGGTAGTAAGATGTTACAGTTCCTCTAAAATCCTACAGGTGTTGCGCTCTAAACTATTTACACATTGGCAGGCAGAACAGCATCCTGTGTGGTAGGACTGAATTATTTACTTAAATTATTTATTTAAGTTTGTTTAGAATTGTAAGGAAATCTGGAAAAAAAAAATCATATTAAATCAGGATATTTATAAAATCGTGACGCTCACAAAATCACAATACAGATTGAATCGGCACCGAGGTATTGTGCTGATATTGTGACCCCTGAATTGGTTTCCCATCCCTACTCATGACTGTGTTCTATCATTTTGCACAGTCAAAAGTCCCAGTTTGACATGAACGCCCCTCACATTAAATTTAGATATACTTTAGTTTTGGTAGTTATTTTGAATTGGTTTTGTGCAGCATAGTAATTATACTGAAACTAATGCTGTTTTTCCTGCAGCAGTAGAATTGACACTTTCTGCCAACTAACTATTGCGACTGCAAACTCATATAAGAAATCATTTTGTCCAAAACTTTTAATCACCCTTAGGCAACAGAGCAATTACCAAACAATGACATACCTCAGCTGAATCAGAAACATGTGACTCGTTGCCTGGATCAGCTGCGTGTGTGTGTGTGTGTGTGTGTGTGTGTGTGTGTGTGCGTGCAACCTGGTGCTTGTGTTATCTGGTGTTCCAGCATGTGGGCTTCTGTCCCACCGCACCATATCCACACACGCTCTGAGTGACAAGTCACTAAGCTGCACCTGCCTTTTCTTCCTGCTCAGGGTGGTCTTTGGCACATTGGGACTGCTTGTTCACTGCCCATGTGCCAGCATCGCCTGCTTCCTGTGCCAATCTCATGCTGAAGCTGGCTCTAAGGATCCTCCGGCTCTGCTTGCCAGACTGTGTCCTCAGAAATGTCTCCCGATACGCAGCAAACTCAAGGGCTAAAGCAAAGGTCCCGAGTTCTGCACCTCCCAGTTTTGCCTTTAGAGAAGTGAAGGGACCGGGATGTCGGACAATTCGCTGTCTCTGTCCATGACTGTTTGCTTCGGCGCCTCAGGCTGTGAACTAGGCACGGTTCATGTTTGTCTTTCAACATTTCATCTCCAAGTTCTGTCTCTAGAGGAAGAGCTCTTTATACCGCTGTGCTGATATGATATGTGCTGTTCAAAACTCAGAACTCGGGCAACACAGAAAGAAGTGCTGATTGGATTCCTGACACACACATGCCAAATATCTACCCCATGTGGATGGGGATACTGAACAGAGATGTCACGTTACTTCTGCATCCTGGTCCTGCTGTCGTCTCGATGCGCTGTCATGCTCAATTAACATTCTCCTCATGTCCAAGTTGAGTCTCACATCTGCAGGTTTTAATTCTGATTGTGTCCAAAGCCCTGTTTCGGATGTGATTACTTTCACATGGGGAAGAGTGGAATATCCTGTGAGAATAGCATTTTCTTGCTTGGCTTTTAATAATTATGGACACACCTAGGAAGTAAAGACAATATTCAGAGGAGTCATGCTTCACTGGATTTATGAGAGTTTTTATGATGCAATGCAGCCTTTTAGTTATCAAGCCCAACTTTGCATTGTACATAGAAATAACAATCTATAACCATCTGTGTTGTAGGACATACCAGTGTGGAATGCAAAATGCTAATAATGATAATATAAATAATAATACATTTCCAGAGAGTTTTTTTATTAGTAGGGGCACCCTCTGTTATTAGTTCCCAAGCACTATAGGGTGCACAGGACCCTTTTGTTTTCCTAAGGATTATTATATATATTTTCCCACTCTTTTGGACTCTTTGGGTGTCTTAACATGCTCAAAAAATTGGCAGACAAGTTGGAACCTGCTGCCATTAGGATGCCTGAGAGTCACGTGGCCCGGGCCCTCAGGAGCCCCCAAACAGGAGTTTGCTGCATAGCTCATACGCACTTGCACATAGGCACACGAAACTCGGTACACATTTAGAGCTCATTGAGCCGAACAACTTTCGTGCTGCATGTCCTGGGGCTCAACAGGAGGCCGGTTATTTTGGGTCGTTCGCAAAAACGCACCCGATGGATTTTGATATACTCCTTCTAGGGAATTTATACGATCGTCACCAAACCAGGCCGATGTGATCTAAAGACGCAAAATTGTGGAGGGATTTTTGACATCTCAAACGGGTCAGCCGTGATGTCTTAAACTTATTCTGAAAAATGATTAATAACTTTCTGTGTGGCCTTATATTGAGTGATATTATATTCAGTGACATCACGTTCGATGACATCACATTGAGTAACATCATAGTGTGATGCTTATTTTCCAGCATCTGCGGCCTATTCTACACACATACACATCACAAATGTTAACACTCACACACACAAACACATCTCGCACACACACAAACACACATACCCACACACGCGCGCACACACACACACACACACACACACACACACACACTAACGCACTCAACA
>JAOVVA010000041.1:9384273-9410391 GCA_028565275.1 Leiocassis micropogon
TGTTCCTAGGACTACCACAGCATGAAAACACCACAACACTGGGCTCTATGAAAGAGTGGTTGTAAAAAAAAATAAAAAAAAATAAAATAAAGAAAAGTGTACAAACTGCTGTGTTGGAGTTTCAGTGGCCATGTGAGAAAAGGCTGCCTGGTTTGATGAGCCCAGACTTTAACTTTTTGACCTTGACACAAAACGCTAGGTTTGATGGAAAAATAACCATCACCCTGAGATGCATGGTTGGGGTGGCATCATGCTGTAGGGAAACTGGTTCGGGTTGAGGAGTCAAATAAAAGCAATCCTAGAGGATTTCACCTTTAAATAGAACAATGACCCTGCGTGGACTGCCAACCCTGCACTTGAGTGGTTTAAAACAACCAACCTGACAGAGTGTGAGCAATTTTCCCAAGAGGAAGAGACAGACGAGTTGGTTTGACCAAGTCTTGGTTCCACTGTCTGTGCAAGCACATATAATCCACCTATATGTCATAGTAAAAGATGTTTAGCACCTTCAAACATTAGACATGTTTTTAAAAAAATCACCATTGAGTCTACTGTCAATTAGAAAATTGAGGCTATTGTCGAATTTGAGTCAATTTAATGATGTAACGCTACAAAGTGTCCAAAAAGTTCAACGAGTGTCAATGATTATTGAAGCCAGTGCACACACACAGACACCCACACACTGCCAGTTATACGGAGTACATTAGAGTTACACAGCCAAAAGCAGATCGTCAAAATAGATATTTACTACAAACCACACAATAACTACAGAAAAACTTAGCTGGTTAACATAAAGTTCTGTATTTAAGTGTCTCACAGTAAGTTGCATATTGTAAGACAATAAAGGGTCCAGTACACAGTCATACAGACGACGTGGTGAAGTCCCTTGGGTTTTCGATTCAGAATTGATCCACACTTTTTTAATTAATTCACTTCAGTGTCATTTTATTTGTATACCGCTTTTGACAATTGTCATTGTCGCAAAGCTTTACACAATCAAAAGAAAAATATGAAAATGTGTATGAAATGTAAAAAAATGTGTATGAATCAAACTTATTCGATTGTCCCTGAAGAGCAAGTCACAGTGGGAAGGAAAAACTCCCCAAGATGGCAATAGGAAGAAATCTTGAGAGGAGCCAGACTCAACAGAGAACCCATCCTCATTTGGGTGATAACGGATATCAGGAATTGTTCTGCAGTCATACAATGTGTTAGGCGGATGGAAGTTCATGCTGGAGGTTTATCGAGTCCAGTTCATTATTGGTGGCTCAGGTAGAATGTAGGGAATTCCAGTCCTGACTATGGAGCGGCTGTAGTCTCAAGTTCTCAGAGAACAGCTGTCTGCATCAGCCGAGGCCAGGAACGTCTACTTGGTATAGTGGAACTGTCCCCAGTCACCACACGCATCCCAAGCAGACAACACGGGGCATCTATGCAGGGCACCAGGACAAGATAGACAGGTCCAGAGGGCAGAGGGGGTCTGGATCACTGGCAGCTCAGGAGCGACATGTGTAAATTACACTCCCTCTCTTTCACTCATTCTCTATACCACTTATCCAGTTTAGGGTAGCTGGAAGCCTGCAGCCTGTCCCAGGGGCCTCAGGGCACAAGGTGGGGTACACAATGCTTGATGCTCTAACCTTGACCCTGCTAGCTGCTTAAGACAAATTGGACAATAAACATTAGTGCTACTGAACTGAATCTAAAATCACAATACCCCAAACACCGAATTGAATCAAATCACCAGTCTACCCCTGACTTACAGCTCTATTAGAAACATCGCTACAACTCAGAGGAGGGAGGCAATTGCAGAAACAGTTGAACCGATGAAGCTTTCTTTAAAATTGTAACACAGGTCTTTTAGCTGTGTTTTTATTCCTACTAGGCAAACAGGTGATTAACACAAACAGGATGACTAATGGTCAAAGCACCTCAGCGATACAAATTCTCCTCCCACTACGCCTAGCTGCAATCACCAGGACGGCACAGTCTATGCGCTTGCTAAAGGTTAGCCATTAGTTCAGCACAACCGTCGCCACCTTCTTGCTTTCCAAATGATGAGAACAAGGCGAGATCTGGCACAATGCAGCCCAATCAGCAATCCTCACCATTCAAATCAAGAACTGATTGAAGTGGTATGGCAATTAGCTTCCCAAGTGGGCCTTTGTTTGGCCTTCGTCCTGAAGGGCAGAGGCAAGGACGCAGGCATGCTCTTTAAGCACCATAAGTAGAGGGCATACTGAGACTGTGACTCAGTGCTAGTAGCCTGATTTGAGATCAGTTGTGTTTATTATTGAGGGTGTGTGCATAATGGACAGGGAGTTCTTGAGATTTGCAGAGAAAATGATTATTTTGGAAGTCAGCTGTGTGTGTATGTGACACAGGCTCTTTTAGAGGATAAGTGGTGTTTTTTGAACATTCAGTCCTTGATTGGGTAAAAAATGATCTTAATCAAAACAAATAAGCAAGAAAGAGAGGCATTACTATTACATATGTTGGTGGTTTACTTTATAATGAGTTCCTTGTATTGCTCTCGTCCTTGCGCTCTCTCTCTCTCTCTCTCTCTCTCTCTCTCTGAGATGCACACACCTGTTTTTATGAGGCTGGTATCTAAACTGGATCACCCTCCTGCCTGCTGTCTCGAGCCCCATGCTGTCTTGAAACAAAGCTATTTCCCGAGACAGTCATCAGTTATTTGGGAAGCCTCAGGGGACACAACATCCTAAGCCAGTCGTTAGAAATTGAGTCCTGCCTCATGGCACTGCAGAAGAGTAAAACACTAATAGCACTACAAAACTATACAAAGACAAATACTACTAGAAATTGGCAAGCAAGGTGATTTTTATTGGCCTGACATGAAAAAAAAGGCAAAAAGGCAGATAGCTTATTTTGCATTCTAGTTTGAATCAGGGGTGTAGTGCTGTCGCATGTGGAACAGCAATCTCAGAGGAAAGCAAGGCTCTGTGTTACCGAATCATCATCTCCAGACAAGAATTCCAATAAATTTGGTTTCCAGTGCCAGGATTGTGAAGAACATCATTGATTCATTCATTTATCCTTCACTAACTTTAGTGTTTAATTGTGGTCAGATAGATCTACAGACTATCTTGGTAGCACTCGATGCTACAGTAGGTAGGAATATCTTTCTGGGTGGGACACCAGCTCATTGTAGTGCACCTTGCACAAACATAGCCATAGGCGGAGATTCCAGGGAGGCAGGAGGGGCATAGTGCCCTCAGTGGCTGAAATATGGTAATAAAAAATAGGTGCAATAAAAATTTCTTGTGGATATATTAGGGCTGGGGAAATGAAGGCCGTAAAGAAAGGTTTTGTCTGTACATTGATCAGAACTCTTTCTTTCAATTATATATTTCCGTTTCATACATTGGAGTACTTAAAACCAGTCTCAGGAAAATTTCTGTCTGTATGCTGGTCCAGATGATTTTGTCACTGTCTGGACAGATTTTAATTAAACTTTGTCAGTCCATCAAGTTAAACCTGAACCATAATTTAAATCAAAACGTTAAGAAGAAGGAACGTTATGAGTAGGTACAACATTTAACAACATTTAATTAATGTATTTTTTTAAACTCATTATTGTACAGTAAATGTCATTAGCTCTGGTTCAGATTTTTCAAGTTTGTTGGATAAAGTACTCGGATGTGGAAATTACCATCACTGTAGTTTTTCTTCGATACAACATATTGTTATGACTTTTTTATGACTAAAGTTCTGAGTCAACTGAGTCACTTTGTGCCACCTGGCGGTTATTTCACGAAAGACTTTGAAATACGACCGATTTATCTTGGCCGCTGTCGTTTTGTTGCGGCGGTGAGCAAGGCGGTAATAGGCATTCTTGTTGACTACCTACTGTATGTGCCAGATTACTATATTGATACAAATATAGCACTTTTTTAAAGTAGATTATTAAATCCGACACATTTTGATTTCACTTACTGTATGGTGCACATTAAACTTCAGGCAGATATTGAAGTACTGCAAAAGTTTTGTTAAATTCTGTCTATCCACTTTTGCGTGATGCTGTGACGAAACCTGACTGGACAGACATACAGACAGACAGACATACAGACAGACAGAAAATCTTCTGTGACTGGTTTTGGGTCCTTCAATGTATAAAATGTAAAGTTATCATTGAAAGAGAGAGTTCTGACCGATGTACAGACAGAACCTTTCTTTCATTTATATAGATACACAGCACCAGCCTGTGTGTGATATACCAGTGATCAGAAACTTCTTTGATTTGCTGCGTTATGGCATTATTATCTTTTGCTACTGTGTATATATACACAAGATCTTGTGCAGTAGTTGGGTTCTGTGCTCTCCCGTGCACAAATGTCAAACTCTGCCTATGCACATAGTGCATCTCTAATGTATTATGTGTCTAATACAGAGTTCGACAAGACAATCACGTGTTTGTCTTGTTGAATGTCCTGTGACAAAGTAAAGTCTAATGGAAACTTGTGCTGTCGTGCTGTTGTGTTGAATGGATACTAACTTATCCTGAATGGATAAGTTACAAGTCAAGTCACGAGACAACAGAAAGACTTTGTACAAGTTTAGAACTACAATAGACTCTTGCGGAAAGTGATGTGATATTTTTCATGTACAAGACTGTGACAGTCTTGTGATAGAATAAATATGATGAATCAGTTTCCTTACAAGAGCAAAGACTTGTACACTTAGGAAATATCACACAAAAGGGAGTGCTGCTGTCCTATACTGTATATCAGCACGGCTTTGATGCGATCGAGGGCACAAGGACGCAGCCCAAGTGCCAAAGCCGTCACAGTCGTGCTGATATCCAGCACAACAACAAGACCTCAAGTTTGACATTGCTTTTATACAACAGTTCCCCATATAAACAGATTTGGGATCCAGTTATACAGTACTTGTACAAGATCCACCAAATGAACTTTTTTATTATAATGCTTGAAGTCTCCTGAAGGCTTACTGTTTTTTCAAGTTTAAATTCTAGTTTCTCTCGCTTACATTTAATTTAAAATATTGAGTAATCAAATAATACGTAACTAACGTATTTGTGTATTCCGTTATTCATTCATTTTACATTTTAGTCTTCTAACTGTGCTTATTCTCTCTCTTCCAAACAATACGGCTATGTAATGATTACATGCACACACAGAGTCAGTGCTAGTGGTTACAGTCTAGTCTGATGTGTTCTGTCCTGCAGGAGTCCTGTCCTGGTGTCTCAGTGTGCCGAGCGTCATGTGATCTGTCTGGATTGTTTCCACATGTATTGTGTGTCCCGACTCAATGAGCGACAGTTCATCCATGACCCTGTGGTGGGCTACTCACTCCCCTGTGCTGGTAGGCACGAAAGGCATGTCTGCTCCTGTGTGTGTGTGTGTGTGTGTGTGTGTAAGACCATGTAAGTATGTGTGTTCACCAATGATTGATTGTAGTAGCTTTGTGGCTGCAATGAAGAGGAGATCCTATGATAGTGTTGCGTTCTCTCTCTGTCTCTTTCTCTCTCTCTCTTTTTCACTCTTTCTCTCTCTGTATACTCACACACACACACACACACACATACACACTGCAAGTTTAGCCCTTTCTTCTGTCTCAGCCTGAAAATCCATTATTGCCATGCTATAATGGGGCTCCTGGGAGAAACGCTGACCTCCCATAAGGTAAAGCATCCTCTATCTCTCTCACCTCTCTGCCTTACACACATATACATCGGCTCATGCACCCACCCACAAATTTCCAAGCCTCGTGCAAATGCGATGTCTAGGCTAAAGTTGCACAAGGTAAGGTTCAGAGCTTACGAGGGTGCATTTAAATAGGCCAGCTCTACTCTGACAATGTATTCTGCTTATACTGCGGGTCAAATGGCAGCCTAGCTGAAAGTTCACAGGTAAAGAGAACAATATTTATTCCTTTATTTTGTGATAAAAAAAACAAAAATCAGTGTTCAAAATGGATATAGATTTCTTCATTGCAAAACAAAACCGCAAAATGCTGCCTGACAATCATCATGACCTTGACTTGGATCCAGCTTGTTATATAGCCAGACACTTTATTAAAAGGTTTAATTCATGGTACATGGCAGGTGCCTAGCACTACAGTGCATTGTTTTTGATGAGTACATATGACATTAATCCACAGAATAAAGCATTTTGACTTCCACTTCCCAAATGGTCAGAGTGAGAAGATTTTTACACTTGATTTCAGATCATATTAAGTCAAACCACGTATTTAATTACTTGTATTAACTTTAACTTTAACTTTAATATAATCCTGAAAACTATCATTTATTTCATTTTGACAGTGGAATACCTACACCAATGATGCAAATTTAAGTGATTTGATGGCATCGAACCATGCCTTGAAGTCTTGTTAATAAAATTGAAGTTTTAACTTTTTACTTAACGAATGAGGCGGCATGGTGGTGTAATGGTTCGCACTGTGGCCTTGTGCAACCAGGGCCGAAGGTTTGATTACTGCCTCAGGTCTCTGTGCAAGGAGTTTGCACTCCCAAATTGCCCATAGTTGTGTGTGTGCCCTACGATGGATTGGCACCATCTGTAGGGTTTACCCCACCTTGTGCTGCAGATATCCTCGGATAGATTTTAGGCCCCACGTGACCCTGTACAAGATAAGCGGTGTAGAAGACGAATGAATGAACTTGTAGAATGACCAATAGTATTTTGATACCTGACCCTCACGTGTAGTTTGAACCTTTGAACTATTGCAACAGAGATGGAAGTGCACACATGAGAGCTATACTGACTGAGAAGTGTGAATCCTCTATCTCTGGCTACATCAGCAGGTGTCGATGATGTTGTGATCACCCACTCTGTCACTACACAACCCAATCAGAGACCCTGGGTGAGCTCTTGAGTTCTGCTCATTGGTTAAATCCTGTGATGTGTGCGGCATTAAATTCAGGAGGCAGAGTAGCACTCGGTGTAGCAGTGATCAACTTTGCCAGTGGAGAGCTGAGACCTTTTAGACACTGGAGGTAGAACATAATTTTACCACCAATTGGCAGGAAATTCAGGTTGCCTTTGGTTACAGGTCCCTGCACCTCTTTTCCAGACATATCAAATGACTGTTGTGCCCGGCTTAAAGCATTCAGCAGTAATGAAGGCAAATTCCACAAAACACCCCCCCCCCCAGGGACATGAGGTAAACCCTGCAGAGGATGTACTGGCCCTAAAGCCTAAAGCTGCTGGGCCTGATAATATCCCTGTCTGTGTTATGATTGAATGCACCAAACACTTGACTTTATATCTATAAAATATCTTTGGTCAGGGTGTTGTCTCTACCGGCTTCAAATTGGCCGCCATCAGCCCTATGCTGAAGAAAAACATCCAGGTAAGTGCCCCAATGACTACTGCCCCACTGCGCTCACTCCAGCCATTACGGATTGCTTTGTGTAGCCCATTATGGACCACATCCAGTGTTTTTTTTCTAGACCCTCACCAATATGGTAACTGGCAAAATTGTTCCACCATGCGTTATTGATGGCCTTATGCCACATTGACAACATAGACACTTAGGTTAGAATGCTGTTTAGTGACCTCAGCTCAGTGTTTCACACCATCATACCTCAGACACTCGTTCCCAAACTCCACTCACTTAGATTACTGTAAGTACTTCAATGTGCAGCTGGATTTTGGACTTCCTGAGCAACAGGCATCAGTGTCCTGATCCAACACTTATTATCCCACTCCATCACCCTGAAAACAGGACCCCTCCTGGGCAGTGTACTGTGCCTGCTCCTTTACACCCTGCTCACCCACGGCTGTGTCGTTATAAAGCACAGCAAGCACTTCATTAAGTTTCCTTACGAGAGCTCTGTTGTAGGGCTCATCACCAACAACAACAAGGCAGCCTACAGAGAGGGAGGTGAGGCAGCTGGAGTCCTGGAGCAAAGACAGCAATCTCTCTGAAGACCAAAAAAAAAGACTTTGGATTGTAGAAGTATCCAGGCATCTTCCTCCCACATGTGCATCAGTGTTACTTGAAGTCGTTGGGAGTACACATCACACGCATTATCTCATGGTGCCAAACACTTCCTCCTTAGTGAACAAAACACCACCACCTCTACTTCCTAGGGAGACTGAAGGAAGCCAGCAGCCCATCAGTTGCTTCTGCAGAATCATCATAGGGAGCATCCTGGCCTGCAGTATCACTGTCTGGTAAAAAAAAAAAAAAAAAGTGCTCCGTCTTGGACAGGAAGCGCTACAGCTGGTGGTGAAGATAGCCCAGCACATTACTGGTTCAAGTTTTCCTCCCACTGAGGGCATTAACATTGAGCTGTTTATGTCAAAAGCCTGCAGCATTAAGAATGATCTCTCCCAACCCTCACACAGACTGCTCGCACCCCTCCTGTCTGATCGCAGCATGTGAGCCAAATCCTCCAGACTTTCTTCCCACAGGCAGTCAGACTCCGGAACAGATCGGTGAACACTTACGCTTTAATGTTGAACTTCCTACTCGCATCTCTTGCACTACCTACTACAGTATAGTGCAAGAGTTTAATACTTTAACCTGTATACACAATCTGCACTTTAAACAGTGTAACTTGCTAATGCTGTTGCCATGTACAATGCTAACAGAATTTATTTAATATAGAAATCCCAAATAAAATATATTAAATAATAATATGAGAAGTAGGTGTTTCACTAGAAGGTATTGTATTGCAACAAGAAACAGGCAGTGATACTCAACAGTGATACTCTAGGAGAACTGGTGCGGGCCCAGACCCAAATTAATTATAGCAGTGACTGAGCACAAAAAATCTCAATATGAAGAGAATGAAAAAAAACAACTCTTGGCGTGACTTTTTTTAATTTGTGCTTTTCCAAAGATGTTTAGCTAATTTGCAACAGTGAGCTCATATCAAAAAGTAAAAACAGTGGATTTTAAAGAAAAAGGAAAAATTTACAGTGAAAAAACACTGTAAAAATATGCATCCATTCTTCCTGCGAGACACACAGAACCGATCTGCGTATGTATGTGTATGTGTAGACATCCAGTGAATCATAGGATTCCTTATATTGCCATATAAGGATTAGGAAAGAACTAAAAGGAGAAGGAGCATGCAAAGGTTATCATATATCATATCATTATGTAATTTGCTTCTCAGGGTAGCTTAGAAAATATTTTGTATTTGTTGTGTGGAAACCGAACATAGGACTATTACCTATTTAAAAACATTAATTGGTTTATGGTGCAGAGCTCATAAGGAAATTATGCTTTTTGTTTTTGGTTGTGTTCATCTCGGCATATCACTCTAACACTGATAACTATATACTCAAGTATAGTCCATGGTTATTACAGTTAATTATGATTTTTAAAAACAATGACTTAATGCATTGTGCACTGTTACCAATTAATATTTATGTGGACGAAAATTAGCGTGCATCTTTTTTTTTAATCGCAGTGCTTTACCCTTTACTACTCTTAGCAGTCTGAGCCCCTACGCAGCAAGATCCGGTATGATGATAAGTGCTATTATGCAGGCTGTCACCATGGTTTCGTACAATCTTGCAAACATAAGCAGCATGCGCAAACGATGAAAAGTATTACAAGTGTATACAACTGCACAGATTTCATAAGAAAATAATATTATAAAATACTTATGGTTTCAACATTCTATATGGCAGAAAATGAAATTTCCCTGCACGAGTGGACAAATCCTTTTTTAGAGTACCTGTGAATGCATCTAAGTATGTTGAATTTGCATATCTGCATTTAGAGAAAACAAGTGTGTTACTGTTGTGCCGGCTTTCCCCTACATGTCTGTATGTGTCGCAGACCGGCTAGTGACGTTAAATGATTAAGGCCATCTATCCCCGGTTTTGTGGCTGTGGATTGCAGATTGCTAGAAAAAGGTCAGGCTTCAGCCTTAAATGACATTTCCACTTTTAAGTAACTTTTAACAGTTCAAACCGAAGCGCTTGTCCAAAGGCACGGATGAAAGCAGAGGAGCGGAGGTTGTCAGCTACGTCTGGTGAATATGAAATACAGATTGGCTAACGCTGATAAACACATGGGCAGGAGCTTAAGAAGCCGTTCTCTCAAGAAATACAGCCGAGCAGGAATAGGGGAGGGGAAAAAAAAACATCTATCTGTAACCTTCCTTTTGAACAGAGCTTTAATGCACCGTTTTATTACAAGCGGCTTCAAAGCAGGAGAATCTCTGGTTAACATTTACACCCAGCCTGATGCTTTCAGATCATAGGCATAGGTTTGAGAGGATATAGCGTCATGTGCCTAATCCAAATTATGACATTCAATTAGTGGTTTCAATTTTAAAAAATCTGTTTTTGATGATGTTTATGGTGTCAGCTTTTGTCTTACTTATGTTTTAAAAATGTATTCTTGAACTTAATGGACTGCTGTGGTGCCCATCATATATATATTTTTTTCTGTTGAATGTAAGACAAGTCTGAAATATGGTTTAAAGAAAGCCTCTGGTTATCGCTTCTTTCCTGTAGCTTCATTTTCATATAACGTGCCTGCCACTAAAACTGAAACTAAAACAGAAGTTACCGCCACCTTAGAGGCTCAGTCTGGATTAAAAATGAAATACTTGTGTCACAGGCTAGTCATTTATATTTTATCTACAGTACTGTTCAAAAGTTTTGAGTCACCCCTCATTTCTTCATATTTTGCTTCTAAAGAGCTAGACTTTCTTTTCTTTTTTTAATTTTTTTTTAATGTATTCTTAAGGAATAGTTCTCCAGGCTTCCTGAAGGATATTTTTGGCTCACGTTTTTGGCAGGTTTGGCTCTCCAATCCCTGTACCTGACCAGTTTCAGACAAATGTGTTTTGTTTTTTAAACCATGCTATAAACCATTTAAACATAAAAAAGGCATGAACCAGTGGGAAACAAGTGCAGATGATGACAGATGATCGGGCCAATGATTTTTACACAGATGACGCTGAATGCTGAGTGGTTGAAGGGGATGAGATGAGAGGGGAAATGAGGTTGCTGCTGAGGTTGTTACATAAACTACCAGTTTTTAAATTGTTCCGTTAGGTACTCTGCAGCCTGTAACAATAAAACATTTGTTCCCATTTCTTTAATTTATTCTACACAGTGTAATTGAGATTAATTTGAAGAAGTGATTGGTGACTACTGTATATCTCACCGAGCTAGATTAGTTTTGCATCTAACTGAAGGCTTAGGAACATCTGTCGAGTCAGTGTTTTGAACTCACATGTAACTGTATTTGCTAATGAAACTATTGTGAACTGTGCACTGGATAGATTGGTAACCTGACCCTTTGTCCTTAATGTCCTTGTTCTTTTTAATTTTTATATTTATTTTTTTAGTTCAGGTACCCTAAGGAATTTGAACATCAGGCATTTTGACTTTTCCTTTGTCACAAAAGTATAGACTAAGAAGGAAATATTTGGGATAGGGTCAAAGTCAGCTCGCATCTTATATGACAATATCCAAGAATTAAATGACAGTGAGACTCGTATGTATTCAAGGCCATATACATTCTTACAGCTGTGGGCGGTGGACTTTTTTTTATATAAAGCATCATGTTTATCCCTCTTTAGCAACTTCAAGTTTAAGGTGGATCAGGAGCCTGTTCTGGCAATACCTTAAGGCAGTTTTGCATGGCCAATCCACCTAGGTCTTTGGGAGCTGGGAGGAAGCTTGAGATCCCAGATGAAATCCATTTCACAAACACAATGGGAGAACCTATATGAGCCTTCACACATGCATGTGACCCTGATTGTGTTAGGCAGAGATGCTCTCTGTTCCATCACCACACAAAAATTAGAATTAACACTGCTGTATTGCTGAATCACTTTTAGACCATTTAGATCATGTTTAAATCTCTTTTAAACAACAGAAGGCCACCTTTGATGCACCAGTTTATGAAATTTCTGTTAGATCTGCCCCGGTACATGTAAGTGTTAGTATTATAAAATGAAACAACAAAAGCAGTCCATATAAAATTCCCAACACTGCCCCGTGCTGAAATTTAAAATCTTATCTTATTTTCTGTTGTATGCCCCACATGCCTCAGGAAGCGACATCAGCAATGCCCTAAACAATTTAGCATATAATGTACAGTTATCACACCTGATTCAAGTTCTTTGTGCATAGGTGTTGATATTAGAGAAAGCCTTGAAGTAAAGGAATTTTTAAATTGAAGTACACTGCAATCACATTCCAATGTGAGTACTACACACTAAGGTCGAGGGTACTACTCCACCGACTATAAAGGGTACAGTTTATGTTCTCTAAGCAAATAACGTCATTTCTTTCCTTATTTCTCTTTATTTTCTTTCATTCGGTCCCCCCTGTCCGGTATGTGCTTTGAATGATATTTCTGTATTCTGTTAATAATTTTTTTTTTTCTGTTTGTTTTGGATGTGCTCCCCAGCTTTTAAAAAAAAAAATAATAATAATAATTTTTACGGCATCACCCCAGCAGCACTGTTGCTAATTCTTAATCTTTCGCTGTAGGAATTAACGTCGCCGTTCATAACACGTTCACATTCAAAAGAACACTCCCTCTGACAACATCCCACAGAGCTCCTGTTCTCGGTTTTCAAAAGGTATTTTCATAAATGACTCCAGATCTGGTTGACTGCGCGCTGTTGCGCTGGCTCATTTATCACACGACTGATATGTGCAGGGTTGCATGTTTAGGTGACTCAACCAGCCTGATGGCCATTGGAGGGCAAGATAAGGTGAAATTGCTGCCTAACCTGTTAAAATCAGCCTTGACATTTCATCTGGGCTGAAAACATCCTTAATCGTTGCCAAATGACTGCTGTCTCTTCAAAAACCCAGCTAGGCAATGTTGCTAAGTATCACGTCTGAGCCACAAATGAATAGCTGTACCCTACAGTCAGTTTAGCCAGTGATTGTTAATGCTCATCTGCCTGGATCCGATTAATGTTCTCACGGGCGCATGGATTCCTTTTAGTGAGATTATCTTATAAATATCTGTCTGAGGTTTTAATTAATATTTTAGCAACCTGCATCTTTCATCTATATTCCATGACAGGCTTCCATTAACAGTCCTAGGTGTGTGGGCACCCTGTTTATAAGTATTCCTATAAGGAACATCCTCTTTCATTGATTGATTGGCATGAAAGGGATTTTTATACCTGTACTACATTCATACATGCTTCTGTGAAAGGACTAAAATGTTTTGGTGATCCACTTATTACTTATCTTGGTATTCAAATGCTTACTGAAAGCTTTATATTTTTAGGCAGAAGACAGGAAATGCTTGAAGCTGAATGTGCAAAATACAATTAATTCAGCATCTGCGAAAGTCACTTTGGGAAGGCCGCAAAGACATTTACAGAATGTGGATTTCATTTGCATATTACTCACAAGGGCCGTTCAATCAAACCAGGGTTAGGGTTAGTTTAGCATTCCTAGAGGCTATCACCTCGTAGGTGTTTTAACATTATAGTGCATGCAAAACACACATGAAACACACAAGGTCAGCTCCAAAATCTGTTTATTTTCAAACACAGAAGTTGATTCTTGTCTACAGAATCAGCTCCAACCCAAATGGAATTATTTATAAATGTATGTTGTTGGTCCTTCGGCTGCTCCCGGCAAGGGGTCACCACAGCTGAATATCCAGTCCGCACAACAACTTGGCACAGGTTTTTACGCCAGATGCCCTTCCTGACGGAACCCTCCCATCTTATCCGGGCACTCCTGGGAATCAAACCCGGGCCTTCCGCATTGCAGGAGAAGCACCTACCATTGAGCCACCTTATTGTACAGTATGTTATTCTAAATTTTGCTAGGGGTTCTAAACTGGAACGTTGTCCTTGCACATGCAAATAGGTGCTTATTATTTTGGATCTTAATAAATCATGGCCTAAAGGTGATATTAGTATTTCACAGGAAATCATCACTTGTCATTGCTCCCAACTTCCTGAGAACACCTATTCGCATGGTTACTATTAGGCTTTGTCCTGGGAAATGGACAAATTATCTGTACACTTTGACAAGGATCAGGTATTTCTGGATAACCTTGGTGTAACTTGGTGCAATGTCGTGATGCAAAAGCCCTTATATAGTCTGCTCTAAGGTGTGTGTCTACTTAAAGTGTGTAATTAGTGTTGCTTATGTGACTGGAGAGGCCACCATGCGTGACGAATGTGCTTTTGTTTGCAGTCGGCAGAGGTACAGTACTGTACTGAAATTGGGTCCCTGGAGAAAGAAGCTCGGAAGTGTTTAAAGATCATTTCTTTAAGCTAATTCATACCAAGGGCTTCCAAGTAGTCAACTTTTTCTTATCCTACACAAAGGGGTGGAGTATTAAGAGGAAAACCACCATGTTGCATTAACTTCATGAAATGAGTAATGTATGAGTCATGTCCCACAATATGGTGAGAGAAGTAGCTGTCATAGTTTAATGTTTGGCAAAGACCAAAATGAACAGGTCAAGAATTTGCTGGGAAGCTTGAGGCACAAACTTTACTTAGAACAGATATATAAGTTTCATGCCCTGAGCATGCTCAGGCTTGGTCTCACTGATTTATCAAAAAGAAGGTTTTATTAGCAGGCAACCATATTTTGTGAATGAATATGGAGCCATGTAATGCAGGGAACCTGCTAAGAACTGAACATGAAATGATCTGAACAGGGAATGGTCTGAAATTAGTTCTAGGTCCCTGGCCAAGGGAGACGCTGTTTCATCTATGAATTACAGTTTCTGTTTTAACCAGAGTTATGCACTTCCTCAGCAGCTGTGTGGTGTATATTGCAATATGGATGACCTTCTTTTTAGTTAAGGATGTGAATTCTGGCTGTAGGATTCATTGCGGGGCTTTTCAGGGTTATTGAAGCAAATGTGCTGGTTGTGTTGCAGCACCTTTTGTAGAAAGATATTTCTTAGACAGACTGCGCTATTTACTTTCAGGGGAACGATTTCCCCTGGGAGACTCTAATTCCCCTCCCACACCTTATAACAACTCGCACATTCTCTTGTACATACCAGCGCATAAACACAGACCCTATGGGTGTGCTACCTTTGAACTGCGGGAGCTCAAAGCCTTTCCTGCACTTGCCTCTTGTTCTTTTTGCTTCATCTTTAATGTGATAAAAATGAGCAGGGTCACGGAGTGCAAAGCTCAGCCCTAAATAATACAAAAAGGCACTTACAGAGGCCATGAATCCACCTTCGTAAATGATGAATGGGAGGAAAGATGGCTAAGACGCCCACCTAACGGCAGCTACTGACTTTTTATTCTTGCCAGCTGAGGAAAGGGGTGCAGTGACCCTTTCTATGCGCACACACAAGGATACAGACAGTGTTTGGAGAGATAATACAGGAGTGAAAAAAAACTCACACGATGCCTCATATAAAACACCTTTAGTAGATGTTCCCAGGAAGCACCATGGAAAGAATCGAAAAATATGGAAATGATTTTGAAAAGTGTAAGGAAATGGGTATAAATCATAACTATTGGTTATATCAACTATAGGATGAAACCTTGAGAGGAATCAGACATGATCAAATAATACTACTATAACAAAGCCCAGCTCCCTAAGGTTCTTGGTACACCCCTTCAGTGTAATCAGAGTCTCTAACGCTATATGTGTTCACCTGGTTTCATTATAAAAAGGTTTATACTTTTGGCTCCAAAGGCTTCTAAAGATTCATGGTTGTCTATAGGTTTTTCTGGAATCTGTTAATGCCATTCCTACAGCCTTTAAGAAATCTGTTCCTATCACCAGGGGGCAAGCATGGTTTTAACCTTCCTTATACACTCTATTCCCTTTTTCAGTCCCTGATATTTTTCCAGCTTCTAGAAGTTATTTTTATGATACTAAGCATCTATGATTATGACTGTTTTTGGGTTTATATCTATTACAGTGGAACCTCTGATTGCCAGTAAGCGGTTTGCGAGTGTTCCGCAAGACAAGCAAGTCTTGGTTTACGAATACCAAGTATCATGTAGCACACATGTGCTTCTTGTTTTGACGTGACCACAACTGAGCCAACAGTTTTTCTCTCTCTTGCGCTGCGGAATTGTGGGTAATCGTCTCCCCTGCTGGGTCTTAGTGCGCGTCTCTCACCGGTATAATCAACATCCGTGCACACGTGTACTGTTTACTATAACACTGTGACCACGTGTGTGCGCGTAAAACATCTTTTATTTTGTGTTTGTATGCATGTGTCTACAGCGCGCTTGTACTGTTTATTATAACTGTGAGAATAACTCTTTCCTACTAGTCTTTACTTCTGACTTTCATCCACTGGGTCCCTGGCTAAGAAGACAATTTCACACATAGTAAAGCATCTAACCAAGCAAATATACGAGGCTGAATTCTTGTACCAAATCATAATGCAGAAGTCTGGATGTGTCGTAAAAGATGGAAAGAACAAACTAACCTCAACAAAAAAATTTACATACCGGACTTATTTATATTTTCGGCAGATTAAATGCTTCACAGCAAACAGGTCCATTCAGTATAACTTAGATTCTGGTCAAAGGCTTTGGGCATGCAAACACGCATTATCAGATCAGTGTCCATGTAAACAGTTAAATTGGAAACTAATCGTAATGATTTCAGTCAGATTTGAAGAAATGTTTGTGGAAATGTAGGAACTGGTAGATTGTTGACTTAAGATTTTTCAATGACTTGTCTTATGTGCTCAGGCTACAATTCTGGCTGCAATTTTCATATTATCAATGTACATAAAAGAGATGTCAAAATTTTAGAAGAACCTCCCAGAGACCATCCATGTCTCTCAAGAACTAATGGATATTACTGTGGCCAAAATCACAAAATCAGCTTTTAGTCTCTTCTTGGATCTGTTCATGTACATCAATCTCTCAGTACCTCTGTATATTCTGGCATCCCAATGGCTTTGTGTTTTATGTATGTTTTGGACTCCCACACACCCCCACCAAAGCTACAAAGGATGAAATGTTGAATGTGTCTGTAATGTATGACTTTGTGCTTTATTTTTCAGCATGGTTTTGCAGCATGGAGAAACAGAATGGTTGAAAGTTGAGTGGGAGTTGAGATTTCTGAACTCTTTTCAACAAAGTTTGTGAGCATACTTGCTTATTGTCAGTGTACATCTATTGTATATAAATCCAGTTGCTGAAGAATTTCAAAGAGGGTGATTAAACATAAGCTCATATAATGTTTTAGAAAAAAATATTGGTGCTGGTCCTAGGCATGTTTTGGCCTTGGATGTATTGCAACCAAGAGATAGTTTTTCACCAGTAATTACATATCTTCAGTTCTCTGAATATAAAACACGTTCATAGTGACAGCAGGCTATTATAAGCCCACTGACATCAGTGTAGTTGATATAAGTGGTGCAGTTTTGAACAGGTATTAATCTAGAGAATGGTTTCAAAAAGTGCAGGCGTGCTGGGATTCTGACATTAATGTACTCTCGATGAAACACTGATACATTGAAGTGGTGCTCTGCTATGCTGGAAATTTCCCAATCAGTGGCTGACTGAAGAACTAGTTTGGTATTAGGAAAGTGGATCCTTTTTTTTTTTTTAGCATTCTACCTTCATTTTAAGGTGGCGTGTTTGTCTGTGATATGTCGGTCTTACCAGTGGCATCAGTATCTCATCAGCACATGGCATGTACTGCTCCATTAATCCTCATCATTGTGGCTGTCACAGTGCTGGAAGAGCATAACCCAGCACAAATACACACACACAAACACACACACAAACACACACACACACACACACTCACACATATACACAATCTTCTTTCAAGAAGATTATTAGAGGTTAATTAGAAGGTTGCAAATTTGGAAAATAATAAAGCAAGATATGTTCAGTTCTTTTTTTGAGGTTTGCATTTTGCAATATTTTTGCAATATTAGTCTTATTTTTCATTACATCCATTACGTTTACCATGATTTACTATATTTTAGGAGTGGAACAGCCAGGAATCTTTGTATCTGTAGTCATTTTGACACAGGATCGAATCTGGCGATAAGCCGTCTCAGTGTGTGCTTTCTGTTATTAGAGTAGGTTGTGCTCTAGTTTAAAGTAGGATTTGCTCTTATATTAAATCTTCAGCATCCTAACCAATCAAGGGTGAAGCCAAATTCTTGTCATAACACAGGAGGCAGGATTTGTGAGGAAAATTATATTTTTGCATCTTATTCTATACAAGCTATCACTGGCCTGATTTACTCTGTATAAGATATCAGTACTCTGATCTACTCTATATAAGATATCAGTGGTCTGATCTACACTATTGTGATCAGAACACTGATATCGGCTTAGTGTTTAGCACTGTCGCCTTGCACCTCCTGGTTCCGGGTTTGATTCCCACATTGTGGTTTGTATGCATGGAGTTTTCATCTTCTCCCCGTGCTTGGTGGGTTTCCTCCGGGTATGTCGGTTTCCTCACATAGTCCAAAGATATGCAGATACGGCTAACTGGCATTTCTAAATTGTCTGTGTGAATTTTGACCGGAGTTTCTACTATGTTGGTAAAATTGGAATAAATACAATGGTCCAATAACATTGGTGTCCACGGTCCTTAGTTGGACTACAGAAGTTCCTAGCTGGATGGATGGATCTACTCTATATAAAGTATCAGTGGTCTGATCTACTCCATCTAAGATATCAGTGGTCTGATCTATTCTGTATAAGATGTCAGTGTGTTAACCCCCTGACAGTGTGCCACACACATTCCACATTTCAAAACATCAGAGAGTTCTTTAAAACTGTAATGCATTCAAAAATGACTTTTGAGTCTGCTTCCTCTCAAGGTTTCTTCCATCTTATCATCTGTGGGAGTTTTTTCTTGCCATAATCATGTTTGGTTTGCTATTTGGGGATCAATTATAATACTTTATATTAAATTTCAAAATAATATTTATAGATCTTCTTATGCCATGATTACTGCTTGGTGTGTTTTAAGTTACATTTATGTATTTACAGTAAGTCCCTTATGTTTCTTTGTTCACCATAAAGTATATGCTCATCTGACCGCCCACAATCTTGGGGCAACTATGAACTGTCATTTTCTCCACACATTGCTAACCTTACTCATTCCTGTAGCTGCCCGCATCAAAATCAAAACCCTGATGCTTCCTACAAAGCTAAAAATGGCCCAGCACCCACTTACTGTACCTCAAAGCTCTAATCACACCTCACACTGCACCACGTTCCCTCCGATCCTCCAGCACTGCTCGGTTGGTCCCACCATCTCTTAAGGGCCGAGGAAGATGTGCATCCAGACTCTTTTCTGTTGTGGCACCTAAGTGGTGGAATGAACTTCCTCTAGATGTCCGTACAGTTGAGTCTCTGGCAATCTTTAAACGACGACTTAAGACATGTCTGTTTCTTCGGTACTTAGGCTAATCTCTGTCTGTGTCCTGTTTTACAGTACCATTCTGATTCACATTTTCAATTTGTTCAATTTTGTTTCAATTTAAATATTTTTGTCATGACCTACACTTATGTCCTCACCTCTGAGTCTGACGAACAATATTTGAAACTTGAACATAAAACATAAACATAAAATATAAGACAATATTGCAACCAAGACAATGTTCAACCTCCACCTCTAGAATGTCAGTATTCCATCTAGCCCTGGATGTTTCTTGTGACATTCAAGACAAGCAGTTAACAATATTTGTATACTCAATGTTAAAAAAAAAAAAAACAGGACATATGGTACTGATTCGAAAACAAACCCTTTAATCACTTATGTTGGTAAAAAAAAAATTGCTGTTGTCAACTAATTGTGCGCCATCAAATCTGTAAACAATCTTGTAGGACTGTTGATACTGCTGTAGAGCTGATGACTGTTTTATGAAACTTCGGACCTTTCCATGCGTCATCTATCAAGACCATCTGGTGTCTAAAAAGTTGAAATTAGGCTCATCTTGGAACCTGTGCCAGAGATTTCCTCATTTCTCTGACTTTAGAAGTGCTGTTTTTGGCAGACACACTATAGAACATATTGAACCTTGATCTAAAAGAAAAGTTAAGTATGCCGCTTGACCTGCTGGAAACAGTATTTGTTAACAAACTCAAGTACACAAGGAACGTTCTTTAAAATCTACAGTAGCACTATAAGGACAGATTCCACCATGTTCAACTGAAAAGGCCACAAATTTCATAGTTTGTTACCCCCTTTGCTGCTGAATCAGACTGTTTATTGTCACAGATTTTTTGAAAGTAGGTGATGAAATTTCTGAAGATAACCATGAAGTTTATCTCAATGGAGAAGTATAAAACCAGCTACACTGAACCAGCTACAATATTTAAACCAGTGTTTGTGGACCAAATCTTAAAACATATAAAATTAAAGTATTGCTCTCTTCTGACAGAAATGCAGTAATTGCTTTGAGTAGCTACAACTCGAATAAAATCCAGCTTTGAATTGTGGAAACCAAGGAGTTCCACTGAATCAAAATCAGTTACATGTCTGTTAGGAAAAAGGTTTTGGGAGCCTTATCATTATGTAGGTAAATTTATACTTGTCATTTTAACTAGTTGACAGAAAAATTAGCCATGTGTGGAAAGGACCAACCATCATTTAGTAGCTTGTTGCTCCACAAAGCTGCCAACTCTCAGACTCAGCGTGAGACTTACAGTTGCTCATCTTCACATGCTATCATGCCATACATCTAATTTCTCATGCTTTTATATTTAAAACAATTGTCTGCGGAAGACGCAAGCTAAATCGCTCAGCTCAATCATCTTGCTGACGAGTCAGCTCAGCTATAAAAGGACAAATAGCTACATACGGTAGTTCCTTCACATAAACAGGTGTACTGTGGCCAGAGCGCACCAATACAATACTCTGCCACTCTTTTTTTTTTCTCCAAGTGAAGGGACATACAGTAGTGTTTGTGTGATCTGTTTGAGATTAAAACACATTTACATCTGCAGGAGGGCATCCATCAAACACAAAAGACGGGATAATAATTGAAACAGTCGTATAAGTGCTGAACAGATCAACAATCTAATAACATCAATCAACATTCAAATGCATTTACAGGCTGCAGAAAAGTTACACACCAGCTGGAGCATTAAATCATGAGTCCCTCTAAGTCCTAGTCCTAGTGACAGTATTATTCAAGGAAGAAAATACATGTGAGTATTTACAGTTACATAAAAATTTTTGCATCAAGTTTAATCATGTAGTACTTATTATTAGTAGTAGAAGTAGTGATGCTGTGGACGATATTATTATCACCTTTTTGGTTTCCTTCTTTTCTTTTTCAACAAGCTTTACTGATGAAGAAACTCTTGATGGCAGCAGCAGAATGAATTTAGAAGTCTACAGTGCTTCAGTTCTTTTGCTCTTTTTAGTTCACTCCACCAATGGGATTTAGGTCGGGCTTTGTGATGACCACTTCAATACTTTAACTTTAATTGGGTGTACAGTATCCTTATCATACCTGTCCAAATGAAACACACAGTTTGCTAGGGTTTAACTTTCTGACTGATGTATTGGTGTGCTTCAATATTTCTAGATAATCCTCAACATGCCATCTTTTTCCCCACAACATGGTGCTACCACTCGCATGCTTCACAGTTGGGTTGAAAGCTTAACCTTTTTCATTCATCATTATGGACAAATGGTCTTGTTTCATCTTATAATAGAACATGCCTTCAAATGGTTGATTATCTGCAAACATTATTCTGCCATTTTTTATGCTGGTCTTTGAAGTCTTTTTATGCTGGTCTTTGAGCAAAAGGCTTTAACACCCACAGTTGATATAAAGTTCTCTTGACGGTGGGTGCACATAATTGGGTATCGAATATCCCCTACTCCTTCAACATTACCTTTGTTTTAGTATAGCAGTAAAAGTTTGGAATAAGTTTTTTCATCCTTGGAAGCAATCTGTTGTTTTACCTTCAGTTTTTTGGAAGTTGCTCCTAAAAAAAAAACTGTTTGCTTGTTTCCGTGGTCTTGGTTGACCAACTATTATAAATAACAATATTATAAATAATAATAATAAATAATAATAATATTAACAATACTGATGCTTGGAGATATGTTTTTTCGTACTAATGGATAATAAAGAAAAAAACAAACCATGGTTTGCATTGAAAAGCACACAGTTCCTAAAACTATACAGCAAATAACCAAGAAAGAAAAGCTCATTTCTCCTCACTCTTAAGCTCAAATACCGTTATACTGTTACTTAATAAATGTTCTACTACTAGTACATTATAATTACTGCTAGTCATAATTATGCTTTTTAAACAGATGAAAGTGACAGCAGATATTTAAGTTCTATAGTTGACATTTGATACTTTTCTAAATGTGTCCTCTGTGCAGGTGTTCTACTTTATTAGCTGTGTGAATCAGTCTGCAGTGTCTGTTCAGAAAATGGCATTTACACAAAACATTTCCTTTTCTCATTATTCTCATATACTGATCGCAGTGGATGTTTGGCTTTCTGTCTGGCCAGTTGCCCTTCATGCTGGAGAAGGACAATAAAAATGAAATTTGGAGGCCTCACGTTGCCCTTTATCAGCGCAGGGCGGCTCGCCCCAGGCAAACGAGACACAGCCCAGTGAAAGATGGCATATCCCTCTGTCTGCTGAGAAGACACTAACTGTGCTTTTATATGAGTATTGATTGGCTGGCCCTTCTCTTTATGAAAAAGCCACTTTTTTGTTATCTCTTTCAGCTACTTATTAAAGTGGAAATTGAGTTATAATTCTGATAGATTTTCTTTCCATGTTTGGGTCCAGTCCCCCTCCCTACCCCTTTCCCTTTACCCTTTCATACTTCTCTCTCTGCTCCTCTGTCTGCCTTCGTCTCTGTGCGCCATTATATTGTTTATATTAAGCTGGCTTGTTAGGTAGAAAAAGATATTGTATATGAATTAGTTATGAGACAGGAGCAGCATACACATTTTTTAACAATAAGAAATTATTTGGATACATGATTGGTCACTTTGATGGGGGGGAAGGAGATTCCAATTTCTATATAATTTTGTAGTAGTTAAACATTTGTCTTATTGCACTTATTGCACACAAATGATGTGCAATCAAGTGTTATTTTCTTTAAGCCCACCTGTTTCAATACTTTTGCCTTCCTAAAGCTGGATAGACTGCCATCAAAGATGTCATGTCGTCATAAGTTTAACACATCTATATTTAAATATCAGGAAATGAAAGCTGAAATTCCGATTTATTATCTCATTCATCTTTTGATCTCAAAACCAAGTAGCCTCAGCATATAGCAATTGGTCTTGTGCCAATACTTTTGCAAAGGAATGAAGGAGTCTAGTATACTGCCAATATATTGCTGAATTAATAGTCTTGGTTGTCATTTATCAAAGTAAGTACTTAAAACTTGGGTTAATTCAACAATATTACATCCACCTTAATTATTCAGCAGGTTGTAAGATAGCACATTCTTTTACTGCATTTGATTTTCTTTTTCTAATATTGCACACTTTCAGTTACCTGTGTGCTCAGATGAATGAGGTTATGATATTGTAATGTGTGTGTGATTTTATAACAGATTTGATTCACTATTTCAGTTGGTAAACTTAATCATGGCAATGTGTTTGTTAGCTTGATGTGCTCTCGTGTAAAGAAGGTGTGCTCACTGTTTGAGGTATAAACTGACGAGCAGTTACTGCTATGCTTTCAGCTCAGAGTAGTTTATATAATTAATATTGGGCTTGTTAATTTAATCTTCACTATATTCCCCAAAGTTTCTGGACACCTAACCAGTTATACCCGTATTTGCTTGTTAAGTCACCCTTCGTTAACTTGTGTGTTCAGTGATGTTGAGGTTATGGTTCTCTTCCTCCATGTTAACCTTGGCAAACCATTTCTATAGGGACTTGAATTTGTGCTATTGTCATGGTCGATCAGGTTTGGGCTCCTAACATTCTAGATGATTATGTCCTTCATATTTTCTGGAAACAGTTTGGGGAAGACAATCATAAGGATTTGATGGTCTTGTGCCTTCATACTGACCATATAGTTTGTCTGTCTACACCGATTAGCTACAAGATTAACACCACCGTATGAATCAAATAACATTGGTTATCAATTATATACCAGTAAACGTGACAGTATCATGGCTCACTCATGCCCTCTAGGACCAAAGGCCTGTTCTGGCCTGGTCTGGTCTGGCAGAAAAACCAGTGCATCACAAACCGAAAGGCACCAGAACACTCAGTATACCACAGCCTATCACACAGAAGGCCCAGGAGACAAAAGGTTCAAGGTTGTTGATCTGGCCTCACATCTCCCCAGATCCCAATCTAATCGAGCGTACATGGGATGTCTCACACAAACAAGTCCGAACCACGGAGGCCCCATGAGGCAAACCTAAAGCATTCACAGCACCCAAAGTATCTGCTGCTAACATCCTGTTGCTAAACACTACAACATAAACCTGTCTGTCTGTCCATTTATCTATCAATCAGTCAATAGCATATTGCATGACACATTGTCCTTTCATCATCCTGTCAGACAGTGGTGTTGGGGAAACACTGCTTTTCTCTCAAGTAGACATAATGCAAGTAAAAGTGCTTACTTTCAAGGTCAGAACTGCACATAAACAGGACACTTCTCTTTTTTAGTTAAACTCCACCACGCAATGTCTAAGGTCTTAATATCGGTGTGCACTGACTTCTTAGTGCATGCCTAAATACAGCCCTGTTCGTGAACCAAATGATTTTACTCATAGTGCTTTCTAACCTACATATGTCCTATCATTTAGCATTTTGTCCTTAGGTTAAGGCACTAGTGGAACAACATGCATCATGCCCAGAATATAAGCTCCATTCATGCTTGAGAGGCTTCAAGGAGTAACAATCCATTTGGGAGGGAAATGGGAGTCAAATATGGCATCATTCGGATGTGACCTGCACTTAACCTGTCATGCTGTGAGCTGGTTATGGGGATGGATCATTGACTGTGATGGAAACCCATACGCAGAAATAGATTTTGAGTGGGGGTGACAATGTTCCGGAAACTGGGTTTATGTACACTGCTCAACAGTAAAAGTACATCAGACTGGAAAAGGAAAGAATGACTATATTGGAGCAGGCTGCTGACTCTGTCATTTGATTATTACATTGTGCATTTTTTTCGATTTCGTTTCATTGTAGAACCTCATATACACTTCCAAACACTTAATTAGGACCATTATACTAATACTGGATAGATCGCTCAAGGCAGCATCAATTATGCAATACATGGATTCAACAATATGTTGGAGACATGCTTTTGAGGTTCTGATTCATGTTGACATGATTACACCATGAAGATCCTGCAAGATTTCTTTTTCGTGCTGTGAATCCCCTGGTCTTCCCAAAGGTGTTCTACTGGATTTAGATCCAGGGACTGTAGATGCAAACCTGAGCTCCGAGTTAATTGTCATGTTTGTAAAACTAGTTTGAGGTGACTTATTCTGTTGGATATGGTGCATTATCATGCTGGAACAATAGCATGATGAGCAACAATACTCTTATAGGCTGTGGCATTCATGTAATGATCGATTGTCTTAGTGTTTCCAGGGTTTGCCAAAAAAATAATTCTCTTCACCTGTACTGTAGACACAAGGCAGTTTAAGGCCATGGCTTCATCTTGTTTAAGCCAAATTTTTACCCAAACATCAGTGTTCCTCAGCAGACCAGGCTCATTTATACATACAGTGGCTTGCAAAAGTATTCAGCCCCCTTGGACTTTGATTGATGATTTAAAAAAATTTTTACAAATAAATAACTGCAAAGTGGGGTGTGCGTAATTATTCAGCCCCCTTTGGTCTGAGTACAGCTGCTCTGTGATGGCATCAGAGGTTGTCTAAGAGAATATTGGGAGAAACAACACCATGAAGTCCAAAGAACACACCAGACAAGTCAGGGATAATTATTGAGAAATTTAAAGCAGGCTTAGGCTACAAAAAGATTTCCAAAGCCTTGAACACCCCACGGAGCACTGTTCAAGCGATTATTCAGGAGGAGTATGGCACAACTGTAAACCTACCAAGACAAGGCTGTCCACCTAAACTCACAGGCCGAACAAGGAGAGCGCTGATCAGAAATGCAGCCAAGTGGCCCATGGTGACTCTGGACGAGCTGCAGAGATCTACAGCTCAGGTGGGGGAATCTGTCCATAGGACAACTATTAGT
>JAOVVA010000041.1:9410491-9422621 GCA_028565275.1 Leiocassis micropogon
TGATTCATGTTTGTGGCTGTAATGTGACAAAATGTGGAAAAGTTCAAGGGGACCGAATACTTTTGCAAGCCACTGTACATACAAGCGGACACGGTCATTGCCTTATGCGAGCTGCATGAGGCACTCACACAGCACCAGACACAACACCAGGACGCTTTCCAAACTTTCATCAGCGCATCACCTGCCCCACCAGGGGCGAAAGGACATGGGATCATTGCTACACAACAGTCAAGGCGGCTACAAGGCACAATCTCGGCCCCCATTTGGGAAATCTGACCATGCCGCCATCTTCCTCATGCCAAAATACGAACAAAGGCTCAAACAGGAAGTTCTGGTTCAGAGGGAGGTCGCGCACTGGATGGACCAATTGGTGGCCGCGCTACCTGCACATTCGATGACGCAGACTGGGACAAGTTCCGAAACAGCTCCGATGACATCAACGTGTTTACGGAAGCGGTTGTGGGATTCGTCAGGAAACTAGCGTATGATACCGTGGAAAAAACGAAATCAGAACGTTTCCCAACCAGAAGCCGTGGGTGGACAAAACCATCCGCGATGCTCTGAGATCTCGCACCGCTGCCTATAACGCAGGACGTGAGTCGGGGGACATGGACCTGTACAAGGCTGTGTCATCCAACATCAGAAAGGTGGTGAAAGAGGCGAAGCAACGCTATGGGAGAAAACTAGAGTCACAGCTCCAACAGTGACTCTAGGAGTCTGTGGCAGGGACTAAGGACTATAACGGACTACAAAGCACCAACATCCGGTATGACGAACGTGGACGTGACTCTGGCAGACGAGCTGAACACATTCTATGCTCGCTTCGAGGCTGCAGCTAAAGACGCCAACGGCTGCACACAGGAAGACACTGCCAGCGTACATCATCTCCGAGCACGACGTGAGGAGAGCCTTCAGGCGAGTGAACACCAGGAAAGCAGCAGGACCAGACAGCATCGCAGGTCGAGTCCTCAGAGCCTGCGCAGACCAGCTAGCACCTGTGTTCACAGAGACATTCAACCTCTCTTTATCTCAGTCGATGATCCCCACTGGCTTTAAGGAGTCTATCATTGTTCCTGTTCCAAAGAAACACCATCCTGCTTCCCTCAATGACTATCGCCCTGTAGCCCTCACCTCTGTAGTGATGAAGTGCTTTGAACAGCTGGTCAGAGACTTCATCATTTCTTCACTACCCGGCACACTGGATCCACTTCAGTTTGCATACCGTCCAAACCGCTTTACAGATGATGCCGTCTCTCATCTACTCTATACATCACTCACTCACCTGGACACTATAAGTGGGAATTATGTTAAAATCCTTTTTGTCGACTACAGCTCAGCATTCAATACCATAATTCTCTCCACACGCACCACCAAGCTGGAGCACCTGGGACTCAGCTCATCTATGTGTCAGTGGATCTCCAATTTCCTTAACTGGCAGACCACAGGCAGTAAGGATGGGCAGACATTTCTCAGCCTTCCTCACTCTCAGCACTGGAGCCCCCCAGGGTTGTATTCTGAGCCCCCTGCTGTACTCTTTGTACACGTACAACTGCGTGGACACTACCAACTCCACCACCACCATCAAGTTTGCTGCCGACACTGTCGTGGTGGGCCTGATCATGAACAATGATGAGACGGCCTACCGGGAGGAGATTGGAAATCTGGAGAAATGGTGCCAGAGGAACAATCTCCTCCTGAATGGCAGCAAGACAAAGGAGCTGACAGTGGACTTTAGTACAAAGCAGGAGAGGAACTACCAGACCCCTGTCATCAACAAGAGCCCAGTGGAGAGAGTGGACAGCTTCAGATACCTTGGTGTTCACATCACGCTGGACCTGTCATGGTCCTTTCACATCAACACTGTGGTTAAAAAGGCCCAGCAGCATCTCTACCACCTCAGGCGCTTGAGAGACTTCAGACTGCCCTCCAGGGTGCTCAGGAATTTCTACTTCTTCACCATAGAGAGCATCCTGACGGAAAACATCACGACCTGGTTTGAAAACGGCACCATGCAGGACAGACGTGCTCTACAGAGGGTGGTGCGATCAGCTGAGAGCATCATCCGCACTGAGCTCACTGATTTGCACTCAATCTACGGCAAGCGGTATTGGACCAAGGCCAGGAAGATCGTGAAGGACCTCAGCCACTCCAGCAATGGACTGTTCTCTCTGTTGCGGTCAGGAAAGCGATTCCGCTCCTCTCCCAACACAGAGAGACTGAGGAGGAGCTTCTTCCCACAGGCGATAAGGTCTCTCAACCAAAAGACCACATAGGACTAACCCATCTTTAAACATGCACAATTATGACATTGTCTTTCAGCACTTATCCTGGATATTCATGGACACCTATGGACACCTGCACATTCATGCACACTTACATATTTATATTTCATTTTTGGATCATTGCACACAAGTCACTTTAAGAAGATGCTTTCATGCATATTTGCACACCCTCCAGGCAGTTTCTTTTTAATTTACACTAAAATTTCTATATTTTATAGGTTTTCTATATTATACAGAATATTTTTATTTCTTATCCTAGTTAAATTAATTTTTTATTGTATTTCTTTTTATTCATATTTATTTTCTATATTTCCGTTATGGGCGGTCATATAAGCATTTCACTGCATATCGTACTGTGTATGACTGTATGTGACAAATAAAATTTGAATTTGAATTTGACATTCTTTAATGATCCAGTTTTGCTCTAGATTTAATGTCTTTTGCATTCTGAGATGCTTTTCTGCTTGCCTTATTTGTACATTGTAGTTACCTGGGTTTCTCTGATGTTTCTCAGTTCACTTCTGTCATCCGCAATGTGTTTCTGTTTGCAGAACTGCTGCTCATTTAAGGTTCTTTCTTTAATGCACTATTCTAGAATAAACTCTACGGTTTGTGAAAATTTGGAATTGTAGAAACGCTCAATCCAGCCTATCTGGCATGGACAATCACGCCATGGTATCACTGATATCACAATTTCCCCATTGTGATGGTTGATGTGAATATTACCCGTAACTGCTTGTCTGTAACTGCACTATTCTATGCATTGCACAGGATTGGTTGATTAGACAGTTTCATAAATGTGTACAGGGGTTCCTAAAAAAGTGTCTATTGAGTTACGTTTGACCTTCAATTAATAGGGCTTGTCCCTTAGTGGTGAAAGCCCAAAGCTGTGTGTTCAGGTCATTTTATTCAGACAGGTTTATGCTATCCAAATTTCAGAGGCTCACTTGGCCATGCTCTGTCACCTACAGAGGGATTATGGAAAGGCAAATATGATTTTAGACAAAAGTACTGCCTCTGTAGAGTGTATTCTCGCTCGATGTTTGGGCAGAGAAGCATTCCTTAGATTAAAGTCTGCAAGTAAAGTCTGTTAATCTCTCTTCCTCTCTTCACTGCTATGGCACTATTAATTCCCCATGTCACAGAAGTGAAAACTATATGAATCATATGATCTTGTATACTGATTGACATTGGCCAAAAAGTAGGTCATGTAACATTTGTGTATGTTGGAACCAGTACATCTTACTATCTGTGTTGCATTTCAGTTAGGCAAAATTAACTACATACATAGCCCTGTTTGTTAGTTATAAAATATAGTTTGATCATTGTTTTTTCACCATAACCATTTTTCAAAGTATGATTTTAAGGAGTCTGCTTTGGCCTGTTTTTTTTTGTTGTTCATAATTTGACTTTCCAGTATGATCCCTCTTCTCCAGTTAGTAGGGTGAGCCTGTGCCTTGATTGTGTGTGTACAGTATGTGGGCTGCACATTTATGTGATGTCCTGTTTGTGTATTGAGGTCACAATAAGCCTTACTGCTTTCCTCCCTCTGTTTTTGTGAACACATCTTTCGATTATGGTCATTGCAAATTGCCGGATTGTATTGACGTTCTAGTTTGTCTTCTGAGATTGACTGTGTGCTTTCTCAGTCAAATGTGCGAAAATGAGACAGTGTGAGTAAATGTCCGCATGCATATTCCTGGCTGGTGTTTGACTGCTCTATGCTCCAATCTCTGGAGTCTCTCTCTCTCTCTTTCTCTCTCTCTCTCCTGTGTCTCTGAGCTTTTGGAGGATTTGATTCTATAAAAAACTGAACTTCTATAAAAACCTGGCACTTCCTTACCTCTCCGCCTGCTTCAAAGTGTGATGACGGCATTGTGTGATTTTCGTCTTGTCAGTAATGGTATGTGTGTGTGAGTGTGAGATAAACACAGGGAGCAGGAGCATGTGCTGATGGGCATGACCATTAGTGTTGCAGAAAAGAAGCTGGCTGCCACATGATGGTGGTGTGTATGAATCAGGAAGCAGAGGGGAGTGAGATTAATGGAAGTGATTTGTCAAAAGCGTGACCTTGTCCACACTGACCACTGCCTTTATCACACCTGGAGATAGAGAGGGGAAAAAACTGCTACGGGAGCTGGAAGGCGAATTCGCATTGTAAATAAACTCGCAGGAGCTTGTTTATGAGCATCCCTCCATAGCTTTATCACTGTGTCTCTGTCTTTAAATTTGCAGGACACTAGAAAGCCCAAGAATGCAAGCTTGTGGAACTTGTGATTGGATAGCAGATTTTCACTCCTTTTTTATAGTTTTTATCTGGCCATGCTCTGAGCAGTGGAGACCTCTTTCTTGCTACACATGAGATTTTAATCAGGCTGTCTCACATCTGGGGCTCTTTAAATAAGCTCTTTCTGGCTGGGGGATTATTAACTGGCCCATTGGGTTTCTTTCTATCTGCTCTCTCTCTCTCTCTTTTCCTTTCGTCCTCCAAATACAGCCTTGAAATACTGTAGCTCCCACTCCCAGCTCCCTTTTTTCAGACTGTCTAAACAGAAGCTTTCAGTTTTCCACGGTCTTAAACTACATTAATTTTATACTCTATTATCAATAATATAATACTCGATTGTGATCTGTCAACAGCCTCAGGCAATACTGCCATACGTTCAACCGCGGACTTCCTCTTTGGTATCGCGTATGGACAGCAGTTAAGGTCAGTGACCGTTTTGTAAGCAGATACACATTGAACTAGGCTAGACTTTTATCAACGGGCAAACACCTGCCGTGCTTATCACAGCTTTTAAGCCGTCGGGATGTTAGCATGTCTTTTCAGCGCTGTTTGAAGCTATGCTATGTCCCATTGAAAAATGAATAAGTTAAAAATAATAATAATAATAATAATAAAAACACGTCTGACTTTTGTATAGGTAAAAAGTTCACATTCATGTAAGAAGTGGTCGAACATCATCGGCAGGCTTGTTTTTTTGTCAGCAAATTAAATGTTTGGCTTGTACTCCGGCATCTCTCTGCTCCAGCCTGATTTTTTTGGGAAATTATTAAACAAAGCTGGGAAACAGCTTGATGAGTGAACAAGGAGTAGAAAGATGGCATGCCTTTCATTTCTTATTCATACTCTTTATTGGAAATGTCAGGGGTGCTGCCAAGGGAGGCTGAGGGTATTGATTGTCTACATAATTGCACATTCTTTAAGTACTTTTTGATTGGGCTTTCAAATGCTAATTCAGGCACATTGTCTTGGCAGGGAAGGAAAAGAAAAAAACAACACAGCACAATCAAGCCTTGATTTAGTGCGATATTGTGATAGGACCAGAGCGTGGAATAAACTCTTCAAAATTCAGAATAGGTGAGAAAGAAAATCAAGTGGGAGGTAAAATCGAAAAAGCCTTGTCTGGGATGTGATGGCAGGTCTGAACCCTAATACATCAACAATTTTTGGCTTCCGTGTCAGGGCTATCAAAAGTTATGAGCCAATAGGCAGCTGATAGTGGAGACTAGAGAATGAGACATTGACAATCTGGCAATGACAGTCTGTAGTGCAAAGACCACAATAAGCTACTTATTGGTGCCACAATCTGTGGTGTGTGCTCGTCTGGGGTTGTTTATGTAGATTTCTGTGTCATGTACGTTCAGTTAGTATGTTTACATGCACAGTTAAATTGACCTATGGTCATAGTTCAACTAGGCCATTTAAACGGACTATTGTCTTCAAGCACGGCAAGGGAATTTTTGAATTTATTAACCAAAGTAGTTCTGCGTCTGCTACGGTAGGTGACCATATGCTTCCTTTCAGCTTGTTAGAATTGTATGGATGATTGATCTTTTACAGTGCTTTACTTTTAGTACAAGAGATGCACATCACTCCTTGTGTTTACGGTGTCTCAGCAGCTTTTTCTATTGTTGCACATTTTGTTTGACTCCCAGGCCATAGACTGAGGTGGGAACTTTGGAGCATGCACAGAGTTCCTAGGGTGATTTCTGTGTCTGATAGAGTTATACATCCAGGAGTAGCTCAACGCCCAGCCACATTATCTGGGTATGTGTAAGATCTTTCGTACCGGTGGCACCACAGACACACGGACATGAGGCGAGGTCTTATAGGAAAAGTGGGGAAGGAAAGGGTTTTCAGGAGATAGGAAGGAAAAAGAGTAAGGAAAATAGGCTGGTAAGCAATGGCGGCGGGCAGAGTGGCAGAGCAGGGCGTGTGTGCAGTGGCTCCTGCATGCTTCCTCTAATGGTTTCTCTCACTGACAGGCCAACCGACCCCTCCCAACTCTCTTTGGGTGTGGCCACAGACAGGAATCCATCCCGACATCCGGGTGGCTTTCCTGGCTGGGAACGGGGCCTTAACGTGAAGCACACAACGGCCTTTTCTCCTTTTGGCGGCAGCATCACGAAAGCCAGCTCTATGTGAGAGTGAAAGTGTGGCAATCAAAAGGCAGAATTCCATCCGCGCCTTCTGGGAGACATGACATCAGCCTGCTTGCGTTCCACTCATCGTAGTTCAGCATCTGCCGTGCTACTCTGCTCTGAGGACCTCCAGGCTTCTTGCTAAAATCCCCGCCTTGTTTTTATAGCGTGGGGAAAGCCCGATATCCATTAAAAATGATGACTTCACCAGCCGCGCCCTTTCCTGCAGCCCCGCCCCTTCGCACACCTGCACTCCTACTGAGTCTACTGAGTAAGCGAGGATGAACAAAAGTTTTAGGCGAACACCCATCACTTTCAGTCTGGTTGACTGAAAAGATTCTGCACGGAGTACAGCTGCTCAAGGCTACAGTATCATTCATGTTCCCAAATGAGAACCCGTCTGGTCTGCCTTCCCTGCACATTTCCCCACTAGACTTGGCAGAAATCACCGCACTCTAAGCCATAATGTGGGATATGCGACAGTAGAATGAAGAGTCTAGCGTGAATAGAGGTTTCAGCATTGTTTCTAGACTTGTTCTGCTTTGAGTCATCAGAGATTTGCTGCCAAGCAAACACAGCTTACAGTGTCTCAGCTTTCCAGCTAATAAATTGATTCCAGTATTTAAAAAATACAGGGATAAGTTTAAAGCATTTTTTGTACTAAGTCTACGATTAGTTCCACAGTCGCATTGGATGCTTGTAATGAAGGGTGTGAGCATTATTTGTTGTTAAAGTGCCATTTCACTTGGGGTGAACTTTCCCACAATGTTATATGACCAGAAACTCCTGTATGGGAATTGCTGCACAGCTAACCCTGGTTGAATTAGATTTTGATGTGCTATAGACCTGCTGCTTTCATTTCCGAACCCATTTCATAAACATTACTCAAACAGCTGGGCCAGCCAGCAGGAGGCACTATACATCCCATCCCAAGCTGCGCCTGGTAATTTAGCGAAAGAAGCAACTAAATGAGCATAATCAAGTCACGCTCTTCATTATGTTCATTTTCTCACTCTGTGTGTGCTTGTGTTTGTGTGTGTCTGTGTGTGTGTGTGTGGTGTTTAATTTCTCTGTGTCATTTTAATCTTTACATAGTGTTCACTCACAGGTGATTATACACTTAGGTTTAAGTTAATCCATAAGGGGTAACTTTTTATAAAGAGCTCCAGAACAGTGGAAATAGAGGAGCGTGTTGAACAGATCGTGATCAGCGAGGCAGGAGAACTTTGTCATATGAAGTGCTGCTGTTTACCAGAGCAACTTGGCGGACATTTTGTCTTAGCTTGTCGTGGCAGATGGCAGATCCTCTTGGCATGCTGGAAGTGATGAATCAACTCAGCTGTCTTTTTCTAGATTTTTTTTACTTTTTTTTTTACTCTTTCCCTGGTTCTATTATGGCAGACTGGGGCAGGGTGATATGATGCAATAATATCAGTATTGCTGTAAATCACATCACTGTACCCCTGTGTGAAAAACTGTCTATTACTTACAGTAATAAATAGCAAATTGGAGTTTTATTTTTTATTTTTAAAGTTTTCCCCTAACAAGTAGATATATCCAGATAAGATTTCATTCTGGATATGGCTGCTGTGGATCCTGAGCCTGTATTGAGAATTAATCATGGATAGGAATCCAGTTCATCCCACATGCAAAGACACAGGGGCAATTTACAGTACAGCAATCATCAGCTGGTATTTTTTTTTTGTGTGGTGGGAAGAAAACGGAATATTAGAGAAAACCTAAGCATGTGACCCTCTTTAGACCTTTCCTTCGTTAATTATGAATAAAATAGATGTTTTTACTTCTATATCATCAGGAGCATTCTGAGATTTCTTTCCATGGAGGTCACTCATGTGTTTGTCCATGTCATGATCGAGGTTACCTCTGGCAGCTATTTCTCTTTGCACCATCATGACTTATGCAACTTATTTGAAAGTGCTATTTTCCATTTCTCAGATCTTTCCCTTTATCCACAACATAATGCATTTCTTTCATAGACGGTTCCTACCCTCATCAGATTTAAAACATTTAAGCCCAAATGGACCAGCACCCATCCATCCAATATGTTGGTACAGTATATACCTAGTCCGCATTCTCTGGACTGTGGGAGGAAACCGGAAAACATGAAGTAAACCCATACAAACATGCAAACTCCACACATATGCAGTGGAGGCAAGATTCGAACCCCCAACCATTGGGGTAATTTAGGTAATGACCAACCTAAATACAGTCATTAAACCCTGCTTTTGTACTATGTTACCTTCTAGGCTTAAGTAAATCCATGATTTTTAAACATAAAACAAAGAAGACAGCAATCAGGACTCTGTATGGGCATCTGGATAATTGTTTGAATCTTTCCAAGTTGTCCACATTGAGTCACCTGCTTTCTTTGGAAATAGACTAAAGACACCTCTTGAACAAGCATTGTCCAGTTTATCTGGGCATATCTTTTTAAAGGAGACTATAACCTAAGTCAGTGTGGATAAGGGCATCTCCCAAAATGTTAGTACACACATTTCTAGATCTTCTTCTGTTCAGATTATGCAAATCACCAGTGTGTAGTTCATGCCTCAAGATGGCCATATTTTTTTCTGAATAGAGGTGTCAGGCATAGGGGTTTTAATCAGGCTCTAGACCATGGCTTTGCTCATAAGCTCTTACTTGTAAGCTTGGAAAAAAAAATCAGAGGATAGAATATGCACATCAATATGCGTCAATGTTCAAGGTGAGGATCACACGTTACTGAGACATGCTCCTGGCTTTCCAGCAAACTCCACTCTGTGAATGCAACAAGCATAACTCCATAACAACTGTCCAATTAGTGGTTGAATCTCTTGTTGTATCTGAGGTGTGAATACCAATCTGCTCAATCTGTGGTATTAAATCCTCCCTGTGTGCATAAATGTCTTCATGTCTTACAATATATTTTGCTATATTTTAAGCTCCATGACATGCTATGAATGTCTTTTTTTTTGCTAGTGTACCTGTTAATCACATTGTAATGATCCACATTGTCCTCTCTGTGGAGCAACTTGATGCTCTGAGGGCTTATTAGGCCTCGTTGTGTTGCCCATATGCATGCAGATGCAATAGTTCGAGATCAGTATTCTCATAGCTGCAGTGTGCTTTAATAAATTTTATTAAATAATGCAATTGAGTGAGATAGTTCAATGAGAATGCTTTCCATACTTGTTCCTCATGTAATGTTTAGTGAAGCCAGCTGCACTTGACAGGTATCTTCCTGCTCCTCACTCTTCCTCACTCTCTTGTCTGTCTGTCTCTTGCTTTACCTTTGTCTCCGTTTCTTACTTGCTGTCATTTTCTGTGTCAATTCTTCAGTCTCTATTTACGTCTCAGTCAATCCTGTCTGTCTTGATTTAGCTGCTTTATTTGTACACCCTCCTTTCCTTTTTGCCAGTCTATTTGTTCTCAGTTTCTTGATGTTTCTTTCTTCAGTTTTGTTTTTCAATAATTCTTTAGCTCTTTGTCTTTCTGTCTCACCCAGTCTCTTTCTGTCCCTGATGTATCAATGTTTTTCAGTCAGTTTGTTTCACACTCCTTCTTATTGTCTGTTTATAGTTGTTTTTGTTAAATGTTTTATGTCTTCATATGTCTTGCTCCATCTCTGTTCACTTACTATCTGCACATCCGTTTCCTCCTGTCTACAGTAAGTGTGTGTCTCTTGCCTTTTCGATGTCCATCTTCCTCCCCAACTTTTGGCTGCCCTTTTATCGCCATGGTAACATCACGCCGTCTCTACGGGCTGCTTCTTTAATTACTTTTAGACAAATGTGAGTCTTTTCTACCCTGATTTTATTTAATATTTGCTGGCTGTGGCAAAGTCCCTAGGCGCGTCCAACTCTGATTAGCGCATGCTGCCTCTATTTGCATAAGAAAAGTGAGTCGTGTTTGCCTTAGCGACCCTGGAGGAAGATTAGCAACATTAGCATTCCGCAGCTCACAAGCCTCAAGCGTATGCTGAGTGCTGCTGGTGTCACCTTTCCAATCCTCCATAAACTCACATGCAGCTGCAAGCACACACACACACACACACACACTGAGTGAGTGGACACTGCTGTCAAGATGATTTTGAAGGCAGGTGGTCTCACCAGATAAATTAGCACGTAGGATTTGAAGATGTAGCTACTCTGCCCCTGAGCAGGTGGTGTGGATTTGCAGTGGAGTTTTAGTTGTGATATTTAAGAGTGTGTGAAAGTGTTGATGCACCAGAGAAAGATGAAGGTTTCACCTCTATTATCAGGGGGCTGGAGGAAACACCCACTATCCTGCTGCCCCTGAGCTTTAACTCATAGTTTCAATACAACTGTTGTGACTGTGTGTGTTATGACCACAGTACTCTCAGTGGGACGTACTGGACTGTATATAGTGTCAAGTTATGATAATGAGGAGCAAAAACCCATCCGTGCCTCGCCACTGTCTACCTGTTTGATATAACACAATATGTTTTTCTGCAGTTTATGGGTAATATAATTACAGACAAAACTAATAAATCTCATCTAAGAGCCCATAAAACATCTTAAAATGAATTTTATCAGCAGCTGAGGTGTTTTTTTATTCTCCCTTAGCTTTATGCTTTTCCTTTCTTTATTTTATTATATTGATAGTACAAAGTAGTACTGTGTGCTGGGGATGAGCAGGTCAATACTGACATATGGATACTTTCAATCCGGACGTTCCTTTGATTCTAAAAATCTATTCTAATATAAAAAGTATAGATACCAAATGAGGGAAAAAAGAGAATATGACCTTTTGGTCTTTTCCCTTTGCCTGCTAGTCCATTTATACACACACACACACACCTACACACACACACAAACATATACATACATAGTCAGGCAAAAATAAATGAGAAAGAAAAGAAACACATCCGTGTTACTGCAGCTCCTGAAAAAGGTCATCAGCTAATATTCCTTCTTAGAAGGGTGTAGAAAAGCAACATCCTTTCACCAGATTTATATACCTAGACACCTACAGTAGGTGACAATTATATTTGTATTGGGATTCTGTATGTGTCATGATTTTATAAATATCTCGGTTCTATATGATTTCTTTTTTTAGATTGGTTTACAATACTAAACAAACTTAGCAAATCATTCGCTGTGCTGCCTGCCAGTGTGTGAGAAATACATGGAGTGTGGCAATACATGGATGACAGAATCGTGATACATAAATGACATTTTACTGAACATTTCCTTCCCCTTACCATATATAGTACCAGTCAAAAGTTTGGCACACCATCTAATTAAATGTTTTTTGTTTCGAGTTATTGGTGGTTTCAAACCTAATAATTAACTAACGCCTCAAAAGTATTCGATGGATAAATTTGTTTTAAGGATAAATTTGAGAAAACGGATCTGAATTTAGATAGACAGACAGACAGACACACCCCCCCCCCCCCCCCC
>JAOVVA010000041.1:9424454-9447977 GCA_028565275.1 Leiocassis micropogon
GTACTTCAGTAAAAGTTCACTAAAGTAACAGTACTTTTACTTAAGTACAAAATTTTATTACTCTTTCCACCTCTGCCAGTACAACAATTTACTGTATTCTAAAATAATAATAATAATAACAAAAAAAAATTATATATATAATCCTCTACGTAAGAGATGAAAAGACCAAAGTGTAGCGAAAAGAATAATGTCCTCATGATCCAACACATGCAAGTTTATTGTTCAAGTATGAACTTGGTAGTGTCACGGCCTGGGTTTGCATGGCTGCTTCTGAAACGAGTTAACTCATTTTTATTAATGATTTAACTCATGGTTACAGCAGCATTGTGAGTTCAGAAGTCTGCAGAACCATCCTGCCTGCCACTTTACTACAGATAAATTCATCCAGTTTAATTGGGAGGACTTCATCATGCTGCAAGAGAATGAGCCAAACACACTGCAAACACAACAAAGGACTTCATTAGGGGAAAAAAAAATCAGTGGAAAGTTTTAGACTGGCCAAGTCACTCACCAGACCCTAACCCAGCTGAGCATGCGTTTCACCTCCTGAAATGAACAACAACTAAAATAAAAGAAGCAGCAGTATAAGTCTGGAAAAGAATCACAAAAGAAGATTGTGACAGTTTGATGATGTCAGGGGGGTAGCAGTTATTGCAATCAAATTATACGAAACCAAGTGTTGTCACTCACTCACTCACTCATTCATATTCTATACTGCTTAATCCTGTGTACAGGGTTGCAGCGGGGGGCCTGGAGCCTATCCCAGGAGACTTGGGGCACAAGGCGGGGTACACCCTGGATGGGGTGCCAATCCTTCGCAGGACACACACAAGTGTTGTCATTTACTTTTAATTATTTTAAGACTATCTATTCCAATAGATTTTCTCATTTAAAAATTAACTGGTCTGCCACTAAAGCTGACATGTTTCAAGCTGTTTAACACATTTAGATGTGAATGTCAGGAAAGGAAAGCTGGAAATCTTATCTCTTATCACATTCTCACTTATCATTATCTTCTGACATTAATGTCTTCAAGGTCTAGCATAAGCAAAGGAACTGACCTTTCCATTCTTTCCAGGTCTCTAGATGGCCAAATGTACAGTATATACAGTAGACCCCTGATCTACCTGATCTACCCCCTATTATAAAGGCCTTCCTTAAGGTATTCCCATGAATTTGGAAATACCCAATTATAGAATGCGCTTGCTTGCTGTGGCATTATAAATTACCCTCACTAGAACTAAGAAGCCCAAACATGTTCCAGCATGACAGTTCCCCTTTGCACAGAGTGAGGTCCATAAAGACGCGGAGGAGAGGAGATAAATTTAAGTGGCTTGCACAGAGCCCTGAACTCAACCCACTGAACACTTTCAGGATAATCTGTAATGCAGATTACCCAACAGTGGCTGACCTCACTAATGCTATTGTGGCTGTTTGGGACAATTCCGACTGCCACGGCCAAAGTCTAGTGGAAAGCCTTCCCAGAAGAACGGAGGTTATAACAGAAAGAGACTCAACTAAATCTCATATGGGTATGAATGGTCAGGTCTCAACTGGCTTTTATACTGTAATATAGTGTATAAAAGTAAGTTGTTGTGGACAGTTGTGTTGTGGGCAGTGATTTATGTTGACTTGTTTTTGAATTCTATGTTGTTACTGTATTGCATTTAATGTTTTGTGTATTGTGTACTATGTGTTCTTGTCCTGATCTGGCAAGCTAAATTTGCTTATTAATTCTGATTCTGAGTACATTTTTAGTTTACCTTCATTTCCCAGTTGACTTTCAGAAAACTTATTTGAACAACTGTAAACAAAAAAAAAACATTAACACAATTTTTTTTTTCATTATTTCTACAATTAAACAAACCCTAAAACAAGAACAACATAAAGAGAGAACTTTTTTTTTAAATATTTGTTTAAATATATACTATATATATTATAATTCAACCCTTTATGTACACAAAAACACTTTGCAAATTCTTCTATCAGCAAACTAGACTTGATATTAATATAGATATGGCATAGATTAAAAGTCTGCAATGAGGGGAAGTGAAAGCGGGATGGTTGATATGGCATGCCTGTATTTTCCATTCAATCCTCTATTTAAGTTTTCTCTCCCTGTGAGCAGTTGGCTGATTATTTGTGAGGATGTAAGCTGAACAGAATAAGCAGTGAGTGATCTAAAACGCTGCACTTTTTACAATTTACTTTTTTATGTTACTGCCTGCAGACAAGGCCAACAGACACAAGCACTTATAAATCAAACTGAACCCTGGGTCGGAACTGTCACAAACACAAATATCAGATTTATATTGTATTTACCATTTGTAAGATTACCATTAGATTTCATTACGGTGCACAGTGTGGGGGCTAATTAATGTTTATTAACTCCCAGAGGAACTCAGTCAAAATTTAAATCCTGAAATATGCTCATGCCATCAGGGAAGAAAAACTCCTTCGGTGGGATAACCTGGTCATTCAGTACATTCACGTCATCAGCTGATTTCATTTTATTGCCATATAACATTGCTGAGCCAAGCATGTGGTCATCACTTTATGCACTTCCCTTTTTACTCTGACTGCCCACTGCTCTGGAATAGGCTCAACCTGGACTCATCAAACCACATGACCGTTTCCCAAGTTTGTATTTCAATATTTATAAAATGTAAGCTTTTAATAATTATGTTGTCTGGTGAACTGAAGCCTTTTAGTACAGTAGTAGTAGTGAGTAGCCCCACTCTTAAGTGGCTTTTTAATGGCCACACAACTGTTTAATCCCAATCATGTGGGTACACATCATACTGTGTGTGTGAAAATGCTTTTACTTTTATTATTAAAGATAGATTTTTAACAGTTTAGTTTTTGACTTTTTTTCCCCAATGCAACTTCACCAAATTTTGAAGTGATCTTTGTACATCATTTTTTAGCACCACATTTATTTATGTTGATTGTTCATAAATGTTCATAACTGATCTCCTTAGTTGTTGTCTTTGCTTGATGCAGGCCAATACTGTAACTTGACCCTTTCAAAACTGTGAATTTTTTTATTTTAACCCAGCAGTGTATGAGATTATTACACATATTTCCAGACATTTTCAACACTATTGAAACATAACATTTTCTGTATCTGTTAAGACAATTTTTAGAAATAAATTCTTAAAACAAGCAAAATAATCTGCAAATAGAAAAAACTGTTACAAATAATATTTTTTTTACATGAAAAATACATTAAGAACGGATTAATAATTGTATATTTGGTGTGTTTAAAATTGTAATATGGAATCCTAGACAAATGCGACTATATTCGCATTCGCACATGAATTTTTTACTTGCAAAGTTCATAGTATGGAAAAGAAACTGAGCTTTTCTTCTTTTAACATGCATTATTATTATTGCCATTATTATTATTATTATTATTATTATTATTATTATTATTATAAGGATCTGCCCTATACTACCAAGGTGTTTTTTTATTTATACCGAACTAGGTTTAATAGGATCCATATAATTACATAAAGTACTTGATGAATATCAACCCTAATATACTGTACTGTGCAAATATCTTGGCAGATTAGTCCTTAGAGATACATTAGATTTAATGCAGTTTTAAAGGAGAATTGACTGTACAGATTTTCTAAGCATCTTTCTTGGATAATGGCATGTTTTTCCTGGAGAATTTCACACTTTCATTGTCACCCTTGCAGGAAAAAAGGTTTAATATTTTCTGTGAATGCGTTTGTGCTTATGTGTGTGTGTGTTTGTGTGAGAGTGTGAATCTCTTTGTTTTTGTGTTTCATTTCACCCAGTTTGCTTTTGTTTCTTCTTTCTCTTTTTTTCTCCGCTCTCCTCTAGCTCGATGCCCCGACTCTCTCATTAAAGAGGTGCATCATTTCCGGGTCCTGGGAGAGGAGCAGGTGTGTTGTGAACACTAAGCTCTAAATACACACATACATGCGCACACACAAACACACGCTCGCCGTCTCTAGGAGGACAATATTGACAGGTTGTCCTATCTGACAGCTTCTTAATAGGCTCGTCTGCTGTTCCTTCATGCCACTCAATAAGTCTTCTCCAAGCAGCAAGCAGCTTTCTCTGTCACCTCCACTGCTTTCAGTTACTATCTCTCCATCGCTCTAACCCAATACCACCACCTGCCTCACAGCATGTTTTTTTTTTTTTATCAAACCTTGAGCACAACTTGTATTTCAGGATTTCACAATGATTTGTAGCTGTGTTTGCTAAGAAAACATTTTGAGCTCCACCAAGAAGGGTTCTCTATTGTTGGCTTTAGATTACTGTGCTGTGGCAACTGCGTCGATCTCTCTCCCTGTTATCTTCTTCTCTTTTGTCTCGGAGCTCTCCTGTGTATGTCTCTAAACACCATCATTGAGCGCTCTCCCTCTTTCTGTATTTGTTTGTTCCTTTCTTTTTTCTTTCTTTCTCTCTCAGTATGAACGGTACCAACGCTATGCGGTGGAGGAGTGTTTGCTGCAGATGGGTGGAGTTCTTTGCCCTGCTCCAGGCTGCGGGGCGGGTCTCCTTCTCGAGGATGAACGCAGGAGGGTGCAGTGCGAACTGAGAGACGGCCTTGGATGCGGGGTGAGTCACTATTCTCCTGCAAAAAATATTAACATCCTTAACATCTCTGAAACAGGAAAGCTACTCTTGTACTGTGCAAAGCAGTTCATTTATGACCTCCATAGAAGCTTGGAGGTAAAGGTAAAGGCTGCTGCAGCTTAAATCTGTAAATTAATTCAGTGTTTATGATTTACCTTTTCTTGATACCTTGATAACATTGTTTTTTAGACATGCAAATGCAATGCAGCTTAATTATGGAAAGTGTGGCAGTCAGACATTGAACTGTGAGATCAGTCCATCAGCATAATTACAATTATTACCATAAATAATTTACAATTTTGACACCATATTCAGATACAGATCAGAGACTGTATATTGTTTAAACACTAATTGATACAATTCTTTTGTATTTGTATGATGTTTAGCACATCACAAAGCAGCTTTACAGAAAAATGAGAGAGAAACACAATGAGATTAGATGAGCAAAAGAAAGTCTTTTTGGTCACAGCAGTAGTTAAGTACAAATCTACAGGATTTTAGACACATAGGTGAATCTTGAGAGTAAACTGATTTCTGTGGGACCATCAACAGCAACAGAAGGTGAGTGTCACACGTGTAGACATTCCAAGCAGAAGTAAAGAACCAGTATGGCAGAATCTAATCTATATCTAATCTAATCTATATCTAATATCTAATATAATCTATATCTAATGTATATCTACACTTTATTGGGTGCTTTTGCCTTCTGAACTGCCTTAATTCTTCATGGCATACAAGGTGCTGGAAACATCCAGTAGAGATTTTGGTGCGTAGTTACATGATAGCATCATGCAGTTGCAGCAGATCTGTCGGCTGCACATCAACGATGTGAATCTCGTTCTACCACATCCGAAAGGCCCTCTATTGGATTGAAACATGACTATGGAGGCCATTTGAGTACAGAGAACTCATTGTCAAGTTTAAAAAATAAACGGTAGTCTGAAGCATTCAGACAAGGCAGGATGTATCCATGCTTTCATCTTATTTATGTCAAATACTGATCCTACATCCAAATGACTCAACAGACAAGGCAACATTTTTCCAAACTTCCAATTTTTGTGATCCCATGCAAATTGTGTCCTCAGTTACCTGTTCTTGGCTGACAGGAGTGATGTCTTCTGCTGCAGTAGCCCATCTGCTTCAAGGTCCAACGTGCTGTGCATTCAGACATGCTCTTCAACATACCTCTTTTATAACAAGATGTTATTTAAGTTAGTGTTGCCTTTCTATCTTCTCGAACCATTCTCTATAAACCCTAGAAACGGTACGGGTATGTATGAAAGTCCTTGTAGATCAGTATGGGCATGTATGAAAGTCCCTGTAGATCAGCTGTTTTGGAAATACTCAGACCAGCAACATCTGGCACCAACAACCATGGCATGTTCAAAATCACTTAAATCATCTTTCTTTCCCATTCTGATGCACGGTTTGAAATTCAGCAGATCATCTAGTGTTTAATGCAGACCATATCTACATTAAAGATGCGAAAAAAATGGATTGTTATGAATAGCGATTCTTTTGTTCGGTGATTCATGTATCGCAACACTCCATTTGTTTAAAAATATATTTTACATTTATATAATAGTGTTTAACTAATGGATCAGCCATTAACCAGAATTGACTAGTGTTAAGTTTGATTACCCATGGCCGGTGATCGGGCGATCAAGTTTGGATATAATTTAACTATTCTGTACAGAGCACAGAAGCTTCTCAGTGGTGCAAAAGAAACGTTTGTTTGCTTAGAAATAATAAATATAGCAGATGACAGAGATACAGGCTTCTCAGTAAAAATGTAGCTGTGAAAAGTAAAGTGATAACTTTAAGTAAAATGTTAAACTCGTGGGCAGCACGATGGTGTAGTGGTTAGCACTGTCGCCTTTCACCTTCAGGGTCCGGGTTTAATTCCCGCCTTTGGGTCTGTGTACATGGAGTTTGCATGTTCTCTTGCATGTTCTTACCTGTGCTTGGTGGGTTTACTCCGGGTACTCCAGTTTCCTTTCACAGTCAAAAGATTAGGCTGATTGGCAATCCCAAATTGAGTGTACATGTGAGTGTGTGCCCTGCGATGGATTGGCACTCTGTGCAGGGTGTACCCCACCTCGTACCCTAAGTCTCCTGGAATAGGCTCCAGGCCTCCTGCGACCATGAACACAGGATAAAATGGTATAGACGATGGATGAGAGAGTGATACTCATGTATTTGTGTATATATATATATATATATATATATATATATATATATATATATATACAATTTATCACAGTTTACAGTGTATGAGGAAAATTGAATATTTTTATTATATACACAAGTACTGGAAATCCAAAAGTCAACATTCTGACAAGGTCTTTTGTGTGTTTATGTTCTATGGTAGTCTCACAGTCTTATACTGTACATACACTGTAAAGACATAAAAATTCAGTCTAAAATTTCAGTCTGAAATATTTCACAGTAGCTTTGCTGTCATATTCAGTCACTCTTAACCCTGCTATCAGTCGGCCCACTAACTGTGTGTTACCTAGTCTACCTAGTGACCTCTGACCCCTTAATTTTATGGTGGCTTCCTTGGCCTCTGCCTCTCATTTTACTCTTATTGTCCAATCATCCAGTGATTAGGGTGTAATTGCCACACCATTTGCATGATGTTTTCTAATTAGCCAGTTGATTAAAGATTAGGACAGTGTTTGGCAGCCATTAGTGCTGACTGATTGCACGCTTGCAAACACAAACATCATCAGAGAGGGGATGCAGTGGCATACTACTGGGTGGAAGCTCATCTCTAGTTTATGTCCTAGTTTGAACCAAAACTGAAAAAAGAAATGGACTGAGTGCTATGTTGTTTATCTAATTCGTAAACTTTTTTTGAGTCTAAGAGAATAGTTGCCATGCTCTGTATTATCTGTGATGTGTGTTTGTGTGTAAGAGATAAACCAAAGGAGTATTTAATGGTGCATACAGTATGAAACGCAAGTATAGTGGCAAAGAAGAGCATCATCACAGTGTATCTGAGTCAGAAATACATACATAATTCAAACATTTAAAGAAATCAGTTTCCTCTATGCTATACACACTGTGGCTGTAAAGTTCTCTGAAATTACCTTTTTGATTATGAGAAATATTTGAATGCTGTGTTTAAATGCATTCAGCTATAATTTTGTACTGCCACCATCTGCATTAGGACATCAGGCTCATATGGTCTGATGTCTGTTTACCTACAGTAACATTGAATTTTATAATTTTACTGTAGGCAAATACACTAGATATCAGACCATAATGTATAAGTTCTGATTGCCAGAAAATGGTTCTACATTCTTTTGTGTAGAATAAATAGCATATGAAATGTTAAATCGTATGCTGTTTATTCTACCGGAAGAATGTAGAGCCATTTTCTATCAATCAGGCTGAATCTCAGATTACTTCCTATTTACCATATACTGTATATGACTGCATAAAGTCATAGCATTATAGATGTTAATAAGTGCACCATATGCCCAATATACCCCATCTGTGATTCAGCCACATAAACGTAATAATGATTCAACTATATGCCATTTAAAAGCTGTTAGAATAAACACTCGTGTGGAATATCACTATTAGGACACATACTTGTTTAAGTTTTAGCAGAGCATAGTTTATTTTTGTACTTCTACTTTTTAAATTAGTTTTTAAAATCTGTCATTTTACTTTTACTTAAGTATGTTTTGTTTGAAGTATTGTACTTTGCTACATTTTAAATCATATTCGTTACTGAGTAAAAAAAATAAATGAATAAAAGAAAAAGAAAAATAATGCAATGGGGAAAGAAAAAAAAATTTATGCAACGGAAAAAAATGTAACAAATGCATTAAACTCACAAGAACGACGGAGACGGACAAAACAGATGCCAGTGATGCAGACCCAGCTGAAAGCGAAATGCCATCAAATACTTATGAAGCGAACCCCTGGCCATATTTAAGCAAGCACTGTGATTTCATGCGCAAGAAAGGCGACAACTTTATTATGCAAAGGTGTTCCTTCAATTAAAAACAACTAGGTTGAGATTTATATCCGCTTGTCTTTTTTGAACTACACTAGAATCCCCCCCTCCTACCCCCGCTGTTAAAAAAAGTAACTTTGTAACTTTTACTCTGAGTGAATTTTTAATGAGCTACTTTTTACTTTTACTTGAGTAGATTTTTAGACTGGTAACTTTCCCTGTACGTCAGTAAAATTTCAAAGAAGTAACAGTACTTTTACTTGAGTACAACATTTTATTACTCTTTTCACCTCTGAGTTTTAGGCAAGTTAATGTAGAACGTAAAAAAAAACTGCATTTATACATTATTTCTACATTAAATAGCCAGATTTATTTGGCCAGGACATTTTCTTCTGCTGTCATGGCGAGATGGTCAGTCCAGTCCATGCCTGTTCCCATCTACAGAGTCCAGCTCCTCCTATGGGATTCCAATGGGTGTTGTGAGGTATCATCTCTCCAGCAGGTCCTGGGTCTGCCCCAAGCTTTATGTCCTGTGAAATGACTGATACACCTCCAGTGGCAGTTGGACAAGGTGGCGTCCTTATAAGGTTCCCAGGCCATACATTAATTAGTCACTTCAGAGGAGGAGCAGCTCTACACTTAAGCTTTCAAGCTCTTAACCCTATCACACAGAGTAAGCCTAGCAGCACTACAGATGTGCCTCATTTCTGCCACCTGTACTGCTGGCCTTATTCTTACAATCTCTAACTGCAGCCTTTTGATCACAGGTAAGGAGAGTGAGATAGCACGGACTGAGCTTCTGCTTCACCACCAAAGACTGGTAGAGCGACTGTAACACTACTAATCCCTTGCACTCTGCTCAAGATCATTTTGAATCATTCTTAAGACTGCTGTAGGAGTGAGAAAGCACCATTTTGTTCATTTTGTTGGGGTTGGCCTCTGCTTGGTCTGGGTGCTAGGTGCTAGGGATGGTGTGGCCACTGCACTGGATCTGGCTGCAATATATAAAGCTGTTATTAGAGTTGGCCTTCAGGAGCACACACAGCTACTCTTCAGCCCTGGTGGTGCACATACGAAGGCAGTTTATGATTCTTATTAAGATGCTATAGGGTGGTCAGGTAAACCTTGAAGGTGTGAAATAAGGATTTGAAGACATTGTAGTTTGGGTTGGTCAAATTAAATAGATTGTGGTAAAAAGAGATTAAGATATAGTGGCAATAAAATAGTTAATAAACTATTAAAGGTGATCTATTATGCCACATTTATTTTTTAGTCATATTGTGACATTTACATGGGTCTCCAGTGTGCATGTACAAACAAAAAAATGATTAAAAAAAAAACATTCTCTTCTTTGTGTCCTATTCCCATTTTAATTATTTTTAAGCCATTACTTAATAATATAAATAGTATAAAAAATAATAATAATTGTATAAATTAATACTAATAAGTCATTATTAATCATAATAATAATTATTATTTGCACTTAGACACTGAGACCTACAGATCGTTAACTTAATATAGATTATGACACTGTGCTATACGGCTAGTGGATTAAGACTTTAAAAATGCTTTGTGTAAGTTTTTTTTTTTTAATGATTTTATTATAATTTGTGCCACCCTCATATGCTTTTGATTGTACGGCAAAATGTGGGTGGAGCATTCAGAGTTTCACCATAACACTTGCTCTTGTCTGAGTCACAGTACACACTTGTGTCTCATCGTATTTTAATATTTCAGTGTTATTCAACCTCTGTCTGTCAAATCTTTGGTGTAGGTGTTACCATGGAAATACATGTCAGCATGATTCCATGTACTGAGAAAAGAACATCAAAAAAAAGCTCATTAAAAAAAACTTACGGAAATGCACATCTCATGGCAGTAGTCAAATTAAGTCAATAAACCTTTCAAATACAGTACAGTATGTAGCTATATTAAAACTGCAACTGTTATTTTGTAATGATTAAAGTATTAGAAGGCTGACCTGAAAGCATGCCTTACCATGTTGTTTTATGCTACTTTGCACCACTGGACCAATGCAGACAGTGTTATTCTGGCTTATTTACATTTTCAATAAGACTTTACGGTATCCAGGTGCAAAAATACATTTTGCATAAGCATTTATAGCCTGGCTTAATTTAGACAGTTTTGAATTAATGTGTTTTCTTTCTCAGTACAGCAAACCTGTCAAAATTCTGCAACAGATGTGGAAGATAAAGATTAAGTAAAAATGCTGGAATTTGTTCTTCTTGTATTCTGTCAGTTTAGCAATTCTGGATTCTGATATTTTTTGCCTATTGTCTTTGACAAAAATCGCTGAAGCGCTGTTAGATTGTTTGTGGACCGTCAGTGAACGCCAGTTAACAACTTTTAACACAGATTTTCCGTTAGATTGACGAATCTCGGGTCTCGGTTCAGCTAGTGTGGATTTTGCACGATGCTCAGGGTGATTGGCCTGCCATAAGGTTGACCTCACAGTCTTTGGACTCCTGCTTACTTTAATGTAAATTTTGTTTTTTTTGTGGGCTGTTCTAGGATTGTCCTGTTTAGGCAAGGCAAGTTTATTTGTTTAGCACATTTCATACACAATGGTAATTCAAAGTGCTTTACATAAAAGAGAAGAAAATAATCATAAAATGAAATAGAAAATAATAGCAATAAAATTTTCAATTATTTAAAATTTGATTTAAAATAAAAATAAAACAGTTAAAAATATAAGAAACATAAAATACAGTGCAGTCAGTTCGAACGTAGCACAGTGCTCATTCAATAAATGCACAGCTAAACAGATTGTTTATGGCTTCTTCCATCTTGCTCTTATATCTGACTAGTATATATATATATATATATAGAATCCATAACCCAAGGGAGAATCAAATCTGTAGTTTGCAACTGTACCTAAACTGTTTATGGGAATTTGACCAAGCTTTCTCAGAACCCTTTTTCAGAACGCATACATGTGTACTAGTGGTTTAACTTTTTACTCACACACACACACACACACACACACAAACAGTCAGAGGTTTAGTAATATGGCTACATGGTAATACCAAATACTGCCACAAGATGGCACTTCCTTTTTGTTGTTGTGGTAGGCTACAGCTAAAAGTGTGTTACGAGGTGGTTGTTTGCTTTGATGCTCTGATTAGCTACCCTGCTGAACTTATCCACCTCAGTTCCAAGCGGTGCAGGGTATTATTGCTCTATTCTACAGTTCATGTTTAATTAATGAATGTAGTGTCAAAAACTGGCTTGTATAGTCGATGTTTAATACTGTAAATGTGCATTTTCTATTTTATTGTGTCACCGGCCTGTGAAGCATAACAACCCTCACCTTGTCTCAAATCGGCATTATTGTCATCCATCCTCTATACGCAACCCCTCCTAAATGGGAATCTATCCTAAAAGGGAATCCGAGCAACCCTTCAAAGAACCTTTATTAGGAATCATAGTTCCTAATAGCTCATAGCTTCTCTGGAAGATTTTTTTTAAGTGCTAGTTTCAGTTTTTTTTTTTTATAAATTTATTTCTATTTAATTTGTATTGTTTATAATTTTTTGTAAGTTCATGACACATAATCTCAAAGTATTCAGTTCCGGATTTAAGCAGTAAAAGTTAAAGGGTTTGGCATATCTTGTTTTAGAGAGCTGTTCTGTCAGCGTCTGTCTGTGTGTTTTTTTGTCCCCCTGTGCTTTTCAGTGTTTTCGGGTTCTGTCAGTCAGCTGGGTGTCATAAAGCGCTGTTATTACTTTGGAAGTGTGTTTTTTAAAACTCAGAATTGTGTATGTATGTGTAAGAAAAATACCTCAAACAGAGTACAAAGAAATTATAGATCAGAGAAGATCAGTATCAGCGGACCCCTGCCTACTTAGTTAATACACATTAGCTTGTTCCTGTCTGATCTTATGTTTTCTCTAAAACACGCATGCACACAGATTCAGAAGTCAGACAGTTCATAATTTATGCGTGTGTGTGCACGTAGGTGTTAGTTGGATGCACTCTTTTGTTTCATCACACTGCCACACAAACGACAAAAATACATAAAAAATGATCCATGTAGGAGCTGAAACTACAAAGTGCTTTTCTTCCCACACTGACAAAGCATCATCTCAGCACTAGGAAGCCACAGGCGGCTGATGAAATGACTGCTGCGGACGACGATGATGATGATGATGATGACGACGATGACTATGATGATGATGATGATGAGTGATGCTTATGAGGAGCTTGATTCTGGATAGTCTGTCTGGAGCAGGCGATGGGAAAAGAATGGTAGAGCGGGACATTGTGGGATGAAAACGTCTGTCAAATAATTCCTTTTTTTTTCGCCCTTGTCACTGCACATGGAGTAGGAAAACAAAGAGATGTCTGTCAGGAGGCTCAGAGATGGGAGCTGCTATCTGTCATCTTTGCAAGAAAGAAAAAGCAAAATGAATGAGAGAGGAGAGCAAACGCCGACTCCCCCTCTTCACACTCGCCGCCTTTGAAGAAGTGCCAAATCAGTGCTGCGCCTCAAAGGTGCTGCCGAGCTAAAAATAAGAGGAACAGTCTAATCCCTGTGTAGTAGACCATCATATTAAAAAGTGACAGTGGAAGTGGAATGTAACAAAAGGGCGCCACCTAGTGTGTGTTGTCGCTGTTGCATGGTTAACAGGTCACCACGATCTGTGGTCTAAACCCTACGTAAAGTCATCTTTAAAAACACTAAAGTGTTACTCTTTAAAATAATATAATGTGTAATGTAAAAGTAAGTGTAATATCAAGTAAACACAAATATCAAAAATGTCCCCAAAGCATCAAGGTAGCCTTCTATACAATAACTTCCCTACCCAGCCAAAAAAAAAAACTATAAAAGGGACACATGTTAATATTTAGTTCGACTGCCATTAGCTTTGATTCCAGCATGCAATATGTGGTGGCCAGTTCATGTCTGAAAATGATTCCTCATGCTCCCAGAACCACTTTTTCACAATTTGAGTCCTAGAATATGTCCGTTAAACTTCATTTAAATGCTGCATCTAGACTCGACCAACTGAAGCAAGCCCAGATCATAACACTGCCTCCAGTCTTCAGTCTAATGCAGACAGCATTAGAAGATGGCACGGTGGATTTAGTGGTTAGCACTGTTGCCTCATACCTCCAGGATTGGGGGTTTAAATCTTACCTTATGCTGTGTGCATGGATTTTGCATGATGGGGTGTATGTACATTTGTGTCCTTCAATAAATTGGCACCCCATCCAGGGTGTAACTTGCCTTGTGTGCCAAAGTTCCTGGGATAGGCTCCAGGCTAACATACAAATAATTAGCATTATGTATGGCCGAAAGAAAGGAATTTAATTCCCTGGATCCTATTCAGCACTTTAGCGCATCTGTACATGTCTAATATTTGCTTCTAATATTAGCATTGTTTGGTTCTAAACACCTTTGTTGTTGTGTGCAGTTTGTGTTCTGCCGGGAGTGTAAGGAGGAGTACCATGAGGGCGAGTGTACACAGCAGTCAACCACTGCAATGGGTGCCATGCAGGTATGTGATGGTTTAATGACACTGAAAAACATACACTGAACATCCTGAGAGAGTAAAAGCTCTTGACTCAGGGTCGTCACTGGCTGATAGGACATTTGTTAGCACACAGAGTATCTGAAGAATACCATAAGCAAGAACTGGTATGAAAGGTTAATACAATTTAGTCAAATTATATTTCACAAATCGTTTAATTCATCCGTAATATAAGTCAACAAAATAACAACATATTCTTTGATAATTTGGGGGTAAAGCCATTGCATAGAGGAGGAAATGCATAACTGACTCGATATAGCATACTGTATATCACTGCCTTAGAAGCTAATATGTTTTATTTTACGGCTAAATAAACTGTTTCAACAAGAATTTTGTGATGCAAAAAAAAAGTTTCAATCAAATAAAATTTATTTTGAGCGATTTCAGCTGGGTAAAGTTTTTCATCAGTGTTTTTAATTAAAACTGGACAAATAAATTTCTTTGTGTCCAAGCTTGGAGTTTTAGAGGCCACAAGTTGGAAATGCACAATTTTTCATTGCCCTTTCTCAAAAAGTGTTTGGACATAAAAGACATGGAAAAACTGTTCAAATCATTTACAGAAATGGTATATTATGTTGATCTGTTTCTCTTTTGGTCTGCTTTTGGTTGTGATATGACAGGGTTATGTGGTGGATGAAGATGCTGCCCTGCGGGCCCGATGGGAAGAAGCTTCTCAGCACACTATAAAAGAGACGACTCGACCCTGTCCCAAATGCAGAGTCCCTGTAGAGAAGAATGGTACACCTTTGTTCATTCCACTTAAAATATTTGATGCATTTTTGTCTTTCCTTATATTTATGGTACAATGCTTGAGATCACTTGAAATTTTTTTTGTTTTTGTTTAGTGATTTATTTTCTATATTCTACAACAATACTGGGGATTTCAAACTTATGAAATAACACATGGAATTAGGTAATTACGTAACAACAACAGTCAGTTGTTATTTTAAGACACGGAGGTCTTGCAAGAACAGTATTGTCAAGTTCATTTGCAAAACCATGCACCAAGCACCATGATGAAACTGGCTCTCATAAAGCCCATCCTAGGACATCCTAGGAGAAGTTCAACCTCAGATTAGAGCCATTATGAAGGCTTTATAGAGCATTCACTAGCAGATACATCTCAATATCTAACTACATTTAAATAAGATTATTACATATTTTGGATGCCTTCAGCAAAAATCAAGAACAATCAGGAGAACAATCAAAATCAAGAACAATCAGGAGTTGGAAAGTGTTAGTTAATGGTAGTTATTGGTAGTTATACGTGACCAAACATCACGAAATTCAATGAATTTCTAAAATAAAAAATTTCATGCTTTTATATATATATATATCTTTGGCCAAAATACCTACAGTATGCACCTTATACAAAAATTTCATATATATTATAATATATATAAATATATATAAATGTCAAGCATTTTCACTAGCATCTGAAATTTTTGTATAAGGTGCATACTCTAGGCATTTTGGCCAAGGACACAATTTTTTTTATTTTGCCACCAACAGGGCTACAAAATGAAGAAATTAACATGTAAGTGTAGATGTGGCTAAGCCTAAAGCTAAAAAAAAAAAAAAAAAACAGTTACAGTATGTTACTGTAAATACTTTTTTGTACAATAACAGCAGTATCTTTGTAAAACTAAGCAAATATACCAGCCAATAATGCCTTTTTTTTTTTTTATATATATATATATATGTTAAATATTAATACTGTATGTATTTGTCTTTGTTGATGATGTAACTGTCCTGTGGTTGTATTTGCAGGTGGCTGCATGCACATGGTGTGTCCTTGTGCACATTGCAAGTTCGAGTGGTGCTGGCTGTGCCGTGTGGAGTGGAATAGAGAGTGTATGGGCAACCACTGGTTTGCATAAGCCACACAATCATAAAACTTGCACATTCTCAGGGAAGCGTGTCTATAAGGAAATATTTGCACAATACGCCACTGACTGCAACATTCACAGAAAATCAGAGTAGAATTAGTATCAGCATTATGTGAATGTAATTGACCTGATCTTTACACATGTATCATAATAGAAATAAATAAAAGATAAAAAAAAAAATTAAGTCCTTGAGTAATTATTTCATTGTCTGTTGTATTTCTGTTAGAGTGATAATCTCATGTATGTTGCTTCTCTATGTCAAATGCTTCAAATTACTTCAGCCACCCTACTAAAATTGTTTGCATGCTGTGTGTCAAAGTTTGTTGCTTTTTTTCCCATAGTGAAGTATTTTAGAACAACTTAATGTAAGAGATACTCATTGCCATTTGAATCATTTTCTAAATTATATATAAAACATATTCATGTGGTCCTTTGAATGGCTAGTGTTGGCCCGCTTGAAGAGCATCACTGGAAACCTGCTGGACTCCCGCAGGTCAGTCGATGGTGCACTTAACATGGGTCTGCACTACATCCTGCAATGCCTTAACAACCCAGGGACTTAAGCAAAGAACCTGTTTGTGGGGTTCAGCTCAGCGTTAGCACCATCACTTTATTTCCCTGCGGTCTCTCAGTGGATCACCAGCTTCCTGTTATGCAGGAAACAGCACTGATGCTCCCCAAGGATGTGTCCTCTCCTCAGTGCTGTTTTACCTTTTTTAAAGGTTTCAATAACCCAGCTATTGAACTCCTGAAGTTTGAATCTATGGACATCAGACTCATCCAAGATGGCGACTAATCTGCACTTTGGTGCAGTCAGAAAAACTTGGAGCTAAGCACCCCCAAAATGATGGTGATGACAGTGGACTTTTGAACTGCTCTCTCTTAGACTCTTTAGGAGTCCTTGGTCATCTGTGGACCTTTAAAATTCTAGTGACTACAATTTCCCGAAACCTGAAATAAAATACCAACATCAATTCCATGCGCACAATACAAAGCAAAGGATGTTCTTTATGAGACAACCAATTGAGGTATGGTCTTTCACAGGAGCTGCTGATCCAGTTCTATCCTGAAATCCATCCTGTGCAGGAACAGACTGCAGCAAACAGAACAGCTGAAAGAATATATTGGCACTCCTCCGCCCACCCTCAAATGCTTGTACTCTACAAGAACCATGGAAAATAATTACTGATTCTTCACACCCTGGGCAGAAAAGTTTTTTAGCTTTCCTCTCTGGCAGGCTTGTATAGTGTGATAGGTGCATCAGGGTAGGAAGTGTAGCACATGAAGCGATACACCCATAATGCATAGTGGCCACTGTACAAGCCTTTGGAGGCAGTGTTATGATCTGGGGTTGCTCCAGTTGGTCAGGTCTAGACTTTACATTACTTTACAACATTACATGGCAATGAAATGAAATCAGCTAAAGACCTGAATGTACTGAATGACCAGGTTATCACATCAATGGAGTTTTTCTTCACCAATGGCATGGACATATTCCAGAACTCAAATTGTGACAGAGTGGTTCTTTGAGCGTTTAGCACTGCGCTGTAATCAAAGCTAAATGTGACTGAATTAAATCTTAGAGTGTGCCATCTTTTTTTGGCCAGGCAGTGTATAATCTGCACAATGCTTACATAATGTGTACTGTCTATGTATGTTCTGTGAATAGTACAGTACACACATTATTGACTATAGTGCTTGCTCACAATTAAGTAATTTTATCCTTTTAGCCTGTTGATATTTCCAAATATTATTTAAAAAAATGCAATAATTTGTGTACAGTATTTACAGTAAAAAACTGTAATTTGATGCCTGTGACTGATTTTTTCTCTGGTGTGTCAGGAGATATTTCCTATCAGGGTTAATTAGCAAAGGAATATGAGTCATATCCAAAAGGTTTGTGTGGATTATTGCTGATGCACATGGTTATCGCAGTGTTCCCCTGACCACCATCTGACCTCTGGTCATAGAATGTGATTTAAGACATGCATGAGCAGATAAAGAGTCATAAACATGACTCTAGGTTTTTGGATTGTGTTCCTGACTTTACCTGTGGTATGGTCATGTGTAGAACATTTTGTTTTTGAGAGTTAAAATCAGAGTCATATTCACAGAATTTAAAGTTGTTTGTGTTGTTTTTGCTCAGTACAGGTGGTATGTTTTCTTTAATTGTCTTGGTTTTAAAATGGTGATTTCACTTGTAACCGACAAGTGGGTCATAAACAATAATGGTGTTAGGTTACGGATGTGGTGTTCCTTTTTAATCAAAAATCTCTGAACTTTAATTTAAGGGTTATAGAAATCTTAAATGTTTGCTATTATTATTATTATTATTATTATTATTATTAAAGTAGAAGTGTTCCAGTAAGTTATTGCAGCTTAGTTCTGTTGTTTGTAGATTAACAGGAGCATGTAGACATGAAGTCATAATCAAATCATATTTATTAGCCAAAGTAGGCAAGTGTGTTACAGCAATAACAGTGGCTCGATAATTTTGCATGATTTCAAAACATGAATTATGACACAATAGTTAATAATTAAAGCAGGCGGCACAGTGGTGTAGTGGTTAGCACTGTTGCCTTGCACCTCCAGGGTTGAGGATTCAGTACAGTGGAACCTTGGATTGCGAGCATAATTCGTTCTGGAAGCATGCTTGTATATTAAAACACTCGTATATCAAAGTGAATTTCCCTCATAATAAATAATGGAAACGAAATGATTTGTTCCACAAAAAATATTCATATAAAAATAATTAATATAAAATGTAAAGTAAAAAAAAAAAAAATTATCCTGCACTTTACCTTTGAAAAGAATCCCAACTGTTGGGAAACTTTCAGGAAACTACTTTAACAAGGAACCTCTATAATGACACTCGCTTAACTGTCCAGGTTTGATGAGTCTGTGCCCATAATAGCTTAGTCGCAGGATAGGTGGCTAAACTAGGGTTGGTGTCACCCTGTATGGTCAAGGGATGGGCCATAATGGTAGCCTCAAATTCTTGTTCCTGGCTGAAAAGAGTATGATATGGACTCGATATGATCTGCTGTTTTACCTGAGCCACCTCAAGGTTTGAGCATCACGATTGCAAAGAGTTATTTTTGTGTTATGATTGACTTTCTGTGCGCTCAGACAAGTTTGGGCACTCTTCTCTGGCGCCTCTTATCAGCAAGGTGTTTCATTCTGCTGTCCCTCTGCATACAGGATGTTTTTTTTGCTTTCACACAAATTTCCAAAATACCCAAACTTGCCCATCTGGTACCAACAACCCGTCCGTACAGTTGAGTACTTGGACTCACCCAAAAAAAAAAAAAAACTTTCCTAACTGTGTTTGACTGATGTCACTGAGTTAGTAACCTACTGTAGTAACCCAGTGTAAGTACTGTATATATCCAATGACGGAAACTTCAAAGCACCTTTTTGTAAGTTGCTCTGGATAAGAGCGTCTGCCAAATGCCTAAATGTAAATGTAACCCTGCCACGGTTAAAGTCATAGAAAGCTGAAGCTCTTAAACTCTATCAGCATTACTTTATGCATTGTGCTCCTGACACCTAACTGCCTGAATATAAACAATAACCCACATTTAGTATCAAACTGGGAACCCTGGAGCACCTCCCACCACCATACCATTTTAAAAATACAACAAAAATATTTTCAAATGATCTCCCAAAAACTCTATAACTGACATTCGGTTTGAAACGAAATTTATCTGTGTAAAAAATAAACTTGCATGCATTGCATACTAAAGCAATAAATTATGACATGGCCTCTATCTATCTGCTGATGGTTCATATCTATTTCAGCTGACATTGAGGCACACTCACATAAATACATTCAGACACCATTACACTTCGCTGCTAAGAACGATGCTACTGAGGCAATTGACTACAGACAGAGAACTCCCCTGCAGCGTGCCGTCAACCTGGGTAAAGTTTTCTGTAAAGAAATATTGCTGTACACCTATCGAATGCCCATAATCCAGACTTCATATTAATGTGTAACATACACAAAAAAGTCACAATTTGGATTTAATTAAGAACAGAATTATTAACCTTTGTTCGCTGAAACGCTTTTAAAAAACGACAGTTGAAAGCTTTCTGTATAAGTGAAAGTAAGTTAGTGAGACTAATTAGAATAAAAGGCTTCATTTTGGACCAATGGAGAAAGGGTCATGTTGCCTGATGAATCCAGGGCAATGCGTGTATGAGTCAGGGTAAGAAGGGAAGCACATGAAGCGATGCACCCATCATGCATAGTGGCCGATGTACAAGACTCTGGAGGCCGTGTTATGATCTGTGGTTGCATCAGTTGGTCAGGTCTAGGCTCATCAATGTTATGTGGCAATAAAGTGAAGTCAGCTGACAACCTGAATGACCAGATTCTCGCATCAATGCAATAATACTTTCCTGATGAAACAGTCGTATTCCTCAATGACGATGCCAAGATTCACTGAGCTCAAACTAGTGACAGAGCATGAGGAATGTTGTTCACTCATGAATTGGCCAGCCTGTTGTTCACCAAGGCAGTCAAACCAAATCTTTTGTGTGACCTCTTTGCTGTGTGATGAAGGAAACCTTTAGGGAGTGGTTGACTCTTCCAACATCTAACAAGAACTCGGGCAAAAAATTATTCAACTCTGGGTGGAAATAAATGTTATAATTTAGCATAAGGTTGGCAAAAAAAAATGCATGCATTGGAAAATGCATGGTGTAATCAAGGCTAAGGGTGCTCAAACTAAATATTAAGAGTGCTTTTATTTATGCATTTATACACTGCAGAACACTGTACATTACATGTAATATGTAAAATATTAAAATATTTAAAAAGTTATTTATATAATAGAAGGATTGAGAAGGTGTGTATGTGCTTAAAGATCGCAGTGAGAACTCAGATCTTGTTCGTCCCCCACAGGCCAACCTAGCCCTGAATCAGTTTCACATAAAAGACCGAATGACACGCCAACAGTTCTTCCACCTTAATTTGTTGGAGCCAGAATGAACATGCCTGAAGAAATCACAAGGTAGAGGTGGTATGGACTCAAGAGAGCGTGTGATATTGCTGAGAAAAGACATATATTAAAATAAGTATGCATTTCTTTCTGCCGTCTAGGGAAAACCAGACATCACCGGTATGCTCTCGTCAGCCTGACAAGACTTCATCATTCAATTCATGTTAGTAAATTATTGTACTTTAATAATGCACTCTCTCACTGTTAAACAGCTAGAGTGTGTTGTCTGTCAAGGGAAACTGGATTTCATTATGCACCCTGTAGTGTTAAAGCTCATTACAGTCAAATGGAACCTGTATGGCAGGTAAATGCACTGTTACACATTTTACCGTTAATAAGCAAAGTATTCTTTACCAATAAAGTATGTATTTACTAAACTGAGTTACTAAAATTGTTTGTCTATAGACTTGGTGCATGGATTCTCCTACTGCTCAATTTTTTATTCATCGTTTCCTGCACCACAGTGGCCATAACTGTGTCTGTGAAACCAGAGCAGGACAAAACGCTATGTTTTTCCTCAGGTATGACTTTAGCACCAAAAACAATCAAACAAAACACTACTAAAATATGCAAATTAACAGACTCTTGGCCTGGCCTACACATGGACACTTATGGTCTATACCGTATACTGTACCGTCTCCCTACAGGACTGGTGACGTGTGTTTGTGGTGATGATAGCATTAGGGCTGACAATGCTGGAGGTGTAACAGGGAGGTGATGGAGATCATGCGCTCTGTTTGAAGGCTAAAAAACTGGCAGCAGTGGGGTGAACGAAGACTCAGTGAGGACCTGGCTTGCACACACCCCATGACAGCCATCGTACAGAATTATCGAACATTGATTTTTCTAAAGGTCGGCATGGTGGCTCGGGTCTGTGAGGGAGGAGTTAACATGTGCTTGGTGGGTTCCCTCTGGGTACTCCGGTTTCCTCCCACAGTCCAAAGACATGCAGATTAGATTAATTGGCATTCCCAAATTGCTTGTAGTGTGTATGTTTGTGTGTGTCCTCCTGGGATACGCTCCAGGCCCTCCAGACCCTTGATTTTCTAAACGTTTTAAGGCATATTTTTGAATTATACATATCTGTACATATATTCACACTGTTTACTTTCTGACATTTTGTATTTAGATAACAGCATGTAATATGGAGTCACTGCCCAAATTGTGCATGTCATATGCATAATATCACGTCTGTACTCAGACTTTCAATGCTTCGCCAAGAAAATGGACATTTAAGGAAATGCTACTTCTGCATCTTCATTCATTTTAAGTGATTTACTTCTGCATCTTCATTAATCATAGGATTCTTACAGATTCATTGATTTCTACAATAAATTAAAGTCTTAAGAATTGCGGCTGTAACCATAGAGGAAGGGCATTTAGTCAGCTTATCCATTAAAGCATTGGCATAAAAGCATGCAATTTATCCAAAACGTGGGCACAATTCATTTATCCAGCATCTAAAAAAAAAAGCACATTGAAAGCAATAAAATGTACATAACCCACAAACTCATTACAATGTCATGACCTCAATTTTGTATCTGCTTGTCTCAATAAGTGTTCAGCACCACTACAACAAATAATGTAAAAAATATATATACATTTATAACTTCTGCATATTTATTCCTGCATAAGCACACTCTTTCTTTCACTGCTGGTAGAAAATATTAGACTATTTCTAATTTATCTTGAAATATTATAGTGATAGTGAATAGTGATATTGCCCTTTGGTGTCCCTCATCAGAATCACTGATGTTATCATCAAAGTTATCATTAACTTATTGCAAAAAAAAATGCAATTCTAAGGTTTTTCCTATAAATGACCAAGCATTTAGACACTTACCAGTATAAGTCTGTAAATGTGTTTAGCTCATTTTTACCATTTACTTTGCTTGGGTGTATGTGACTTCATCATGTCCTACATGCTGCTCTGCTAACATCTGTGAATGGTTAAATGACACAAAATTAATATAGTCCTTAATGTCCTCAACAAATTCTTTAATAAAAAAAAAAAATTTTTACAATGCTTTTTCATAATAATAATAAAAAATATAATTGCAAGCAACGATGCCCAAGCACCCTGCGCTACCGCCACCCAGGTGCACCACACGTGTGTGATTTTAGAGCATGTTAACATGCAATTAAAGGGGACGTACCAATACCATTATGACATGATTTTACAATAGGGAGAACTTTATGTCAAAACCTTCAAAAAGTGAATATTAAAATATTAGAATATTAAAAGCTTTTAAAAAGTCAAAATATATATGCTAATTAGAACCCAGTCACTTTGCAACTCACTTGGCTAACACCATGCGATCATTAAATGATACCTTTTACAAAAAAAAAAAAAAGTCCACCCCATCATGACATTCTGTCATCACTCCTTACTTGGACATGTGCATAGTTTTCTGCCTCATTTTGGATTGATTTTATTATCAACAGATTCCCCCCCCCCTCCCCCCCGCCCCCCCCAATAACTA
>JAOVVA010000041.1:9457143-9488408 GCA_028565275.1 Leiocassis micropogon
GCAGGTATGTGAACACTGATGGTTGTACACAGTCTCAGCTGTTTATTCTATTTTATTTCATTTGGTTTTGTATTATACATATATATTTTTTTAAGCCTAACCAGGGACTGGGGCTGCAAATTAGCCTTTGGCTAAAAGCCTATATGTAGAGCATCGGCTGCATGAAATTGTAGCAATGTTATACTGCATTGTCCCTGTTAAATAAACTAATTAAAAAATATATATTTAGGTATTTATTTGGCAATTAGGTAATTAAGTAACAATAACAACAGTTAATTGTTATTTTAAGACATTTGCATTTGCCCATCAAGCACCATGACTGAAGACCAAAACTTACTTCTGCTGCAGAGGAAAAGTTCATTTAGAGTTACCAGCCTCGGAAATCAACAATTAACACCACCTCATATTAGAGTCATCATAAAGCCTTTACAGAGCTTAAGTTTTCTTCTTCTTCTTCTTTGTTGTTTAACGGTGATTGGAATCCAGTAGGTTGGTTACCTTACCGCCAATTGTAGGTATCATTATCCCTTGTCATCCTGGCCTGTTAAAGCCGATTTTCCAGACCAGCCTTCTTTAAAACATCTAATTCATCCTTCCCTGATCGTGTCTTGACTTGCACTGTCTCTTGAACTCTTTGGGCGTTTTCTCACTGGGAACGATTGTTCCGTTCTGCTCCCGAGCATGATTTCTCCCCCTCCCTAATCCTCCCGCAGGTCTGCGTGCACATTGTAACATTGGTTCCGATCCCGGGCACACATGTGTATTTACACAACTGGAGGAGTAGTTTTTTTCTCTGCTGTCCAAAATGAAAAAGACGAAGAAACCACAAGTCTGTAACAGAAGTCACTGTTACACCTGTTAATGCTCCGTGTGGATGTTTTGTGACAAAATCAACGATGCTTTGAACAACATGTCTACTGACGCATCTATCGCGCGGCTCAGAGGGTGAAATGAGTGCGTGCTACGCTGTAAGGTGAGGAACCAGCTTCTGTCTACGTTCACTTCTGATTTCCACAGTGACATTAAAAAAAGTGCTCATTAAACATTAATTTCTTTGGTCATAGCACAAGAGCCTTATTTATTTTAAATATTTTGTTTTTTTATAGCAAAAATATAGTGTTTATGTACACTGTGAATTAATCATACAAATGTAAAAGAATGAATAAAGAAATGCAAGAAATAAATATAATGCATGGTGTAAAGTTTAACAAATAGCATAGATACATATAATAAAGATCTAATCATGTACTTCTTCTCATCTGGGTTCAAGAGAGGTCTGGTGTGTGGTGGAAGCATGTCCTTGTGACCTGGAGAGACCAGGAATGACTGCCAAATTTTCCTATCAAGAAGACAACATTCCTATAAGAGAGATGCTTGTGCCCTTTTTTGCCTTACCTTGTTGAGTGTAGCTTTTTAAACTTAGCTGATGTGCTGAAACTATTGAACCTGAAACCTCACCATGCATCAATGTTTTGTGTTTAACATGTTTTGTGTGCAGTGTGTTTATACTGTATTTTTGAAAATAAATGTATACTGTAAAATCCAAGATGTGTGGGTCATTTGGAATAGAGACAAAATACTGGTTAGAGTGCAAAATGTTTTATTAAAAATTATTCAAGTAAAATATAATTCAAGCAAGTGATGTAACAGAAAAGTACCTGTCAAAAATGAGAAAAATGTAAACATTAAAATGTATTGTAATTTCTATATTACTTGTACTTGCATTAGTAAGAGGGCATGTTACTGAAATTAAATAGTAAAAAATAATATATATATATAAATATATACTTATGTCCTGCCTTCCGTGCTCGGGAACGCATGAATCGTTCCCTCTGCAATCGGTCCAGGGATTCGTTCCCGAGCTTGGAACGATTGCATACTCACAGACAAAAATTAACTGGTCCCGGGGCCAAGTGTGCTCGGAAACGGTTCCCGGACCCCAGTGAGAAAACGCCCTTTGTCTGCTTCATCCGGTACTTTCACACACTCTTTCTTCTCGACACATTTCCTCTCAGTACCATTTAGCATCTGGTTTAAGGCCTGTGGGTTGCATCACTGCCACCAATAGATCTCTTTCTTCTCAGTTTCCAAGTATTTAAAGCCAACTATCTAATCCAGTCTTCCTCAAAAACAACATTAAATGCTTCCTTCCCTGATGAGTGACTATCCATTAAAAAAAAAAAATCTTAACATTGCTTTCTACCCTCCCTAGTTCTTGGAGCTTTGCCACCATATCAAGCAGATATTTCCTTCATGAGAGCAATAAATGCTTGATAGTCTCACTTTCATAGAATTCCTCACAGAATCCTGTTGGGTGTTTACCTAGTATACATAGAATGCCATTAAGGTTGCTGTGTCCATTTCTTTTATTCTGCTAATTAATGCCTCCTCTTTCCGATTTTTTCACAATCTACTTTGTCCTGTATTAAATGCAAATGTCTCACTTTGGTTCATTATCCCTCTTCTGTTGCCATTCTCCATACTATACCTTTCCCCTCTCGCTTTCACAATTTGATATTGAATTTGGCATCCACTTTTTTAGGGTTGCTTCTTTTGCCAACTTGTCTGCTGTCTCATTTCCAGGGACACGCAAATGGGCTGGGATCCACAGGAAAGAGACAACTCTTGTCAAACTATTCTTGAGTTAGCTAACAAGATTTTATACACAAGATCCTGGTGGCTTCTTGCTGAACCTGTACTAATGTACTAAGTCACTACAAATCACTACGTTTCAGTGACTAACCTTCTCAGGCCTTTAAAATGCATGCCATCAGTAATGCATACAGCTCTGCTGTACATATACTCAAACAATCAGATGTTCTCTTGCTACTCTCCAATTTTCAACTAGGTATAGTAAACTGCAGCTTCAGTTTTCTCTGATTCCTGGTCCCTAGACCCATCTGTGAAATACTATCTTTGTATTTCTGGTCAATATATCTATAGTATTCGCTAACCAGGTCAGTTGTCTCATCAACTTGCTTGATTGTTAAGATTTGTAAATCAACATTTGGCATTTCTATTCTAATAGGCCACACTACAGTTGCACCAAAATCTTTACCATACATCGATCTCTATTGCCATCTGATCTCCTTTCCATTATGCTATATGATTATGACATATTTTAATGACAAATATGATTATTGCATACGTTGGATGCCTTCAATATTTTTTAACTATGTAGAATACAATATCTAACTATGTCATATAATTCCATTATGCATAGACTCAGCCACTTTCATGCTCTCCTTTGCACAATTACTACTATTTGTTCTGTTATAACTATGCCACAAAATATAACTCCACATCAAGGTTGGACTGCATTTCACTTATCCAGCCGCAATAGTGACTAATATCTGGATTTTCCTTAGGGATCAATACAGTATCTATCTATCTATATATCTATCTATCTATAGAAAGAAAGAAAGAAAAAACAGAAAATAAAACATTGAATTAGAACGACATGTACCATTTCACTGATACAGTCTGTCCACATGTATTATTATTATTAGCATTGTTAATTTTAGCTGTGAGTGCTATTATTACTATTATTACTATTATTAGTAGTAGTAATAGTAGCAGAACTGTTGCTACTATTATTATTGTTGTTATTAGTAGAAGTAGCAGTACTGTTGATACTATTATTATTATTATTATTATTTACTTTGTTAGTAATTCGTCCACAGGTATCAGATTTCCAAGAGCTTTTCCCCCCTCATTAGTCAGCAAAAAATAAACTTAGCTCGTTGCTCAGGAGTTTGTCTGATCGGCTAATTTCCGGTTCCGTCGCGTTTCTCTCGCCAGTGAAGTGAAACATGGCGGCGGCTGAGACTGATCGAGAAGCACCGACTGCTCTCTGTAATGAATTCCTCTATTTCTCTGCCAAGGATACCGCTGCGGTAGGCGACAGTTTTATAGAAAAACTCAGACATAGATAAACTTTCGCCTGATGTGTGTGGCAGCGCAGGTCTTCTTTGTTTCGTGGTGATATTTCCGATTTTTTTTTCTCGCTCGGGTTGTTTTTCTCAGCTTGTTGGAAAGCTGTCTCCGCGTCCTGGCTAACGCTAAAGCTATGACAAGCTAGCCTGGTTGATAACTTGTGGTTTTATTTTTATTCGCAGGTACTCAGCAATATTGACTTACTAACAGCTAACAAAGAGTGTTTCTTTTCTTTATATTTTTTGTAAAATATATATTTAGACTTGTTTTCTGAGGTTGTTTATCTATTTTTGAAAGCAGCCTTTTTGGCTTGTGTGTATTATAAACTGATTTTATGTAGAATTAGCTAGCAGGCTAAGTGCAGGGATGTTTTGTCACAGCAGAGGAAGCTGATAAACACCACACTGGCTTTGTTCTTCACTTAGCCAAGCTAGCTGCAGCTCTTTAAAGCGCTAATCCTGCAATAAGGCATAACTGTTATACATTTATTTATTTTTTGGCTGTAACGATCAAATGATCAGTGCGGTGCTTTTAGTCTGTTAAACGGTTAGAGATAAACGTTTTGCTTAGCAACGAAAATGCATGCCAACTTTCCTTTTGGGAGTTTGAGCAAAATATATATATTTTTTTACTTGGCATTAAACTACTGCAAATGAATAGAAATATTTGCCTTTAAAATAATAAACATAATATTTCTTTAAGTAGCGCTTTTTCTTTTCAAAATCATCCAAATTCCCAGTTTGTAGTTATTTAAGGTTTTGTACACTTTTCTGTCAAACAACAAAATGCAAACCCCTGAAGAACAGCTGTGTGCATGAAAAGTGAAACTATTAGTTATTGTCAAGTATTTTCTTTCATTTTGTAGTAAAAATGCTGATTTCCTTTCGGATGTGTATCCCATTTGCACTTCCAATGTAATACTTTTTCTTTTCATTGACGAAATCAAACTAGGTTTAATCAGCATTACATAACCTTGAAGAGATTGGATTTGGTTCTGTGTTTGAGGCCAAAAAGTTTATACTTAAGACTAAAGTCTTTCCACCTTAGTTTTTCACAACTCCACATTTTGCTGCCCTTCCAGGGTGTCAAGTCAGTATCTTTACTTTATTTCCACAAGAGGACATTCCTGCAAAAAAATCGTTGCAGGAGTTGTTTTCCCACTTTTGTTTATTAGATCAAATTTTGTATGGGTCAAAAGTTTTCATTTTGTTCATTTTTACATTTTGTCCTGTGTTACAATATTGGAGCTATGGCCTCACCATAAAAATCTAAAGCTTGTTCTATTGGCAGATAGTTGTATGGTTTAAATGTTTATTTCTTGAAAGAACAAAATATCTATCAGCAGAACAAGAATTCTTTAGAAATGTGGAGATATGCTTAATAATATGCTCCTATTTGATTTGTTGTACTCTTGTATTTAGAAATGTTGGCTAAATCTGACTAGGTTTCACTTTTTTTTTTTTTTTTAAGTGAACTTGCTAAATTTGATTAAAAACTGTGAAGGTGAATCTTTCCACGATGGCCCTTGACAGTATACAGCGCTACAAGTTTAATTTAAGTTCACTGAGCATGTTTATAACCCACCTCCCATCTGATCAGGCTGCTAGTAGTTACATTTGTGTCACTTTTCCCATCAACCTCACTGCTGTGAGCGGTGGTGAGAGGATTGGCTGTCAGGTAATTGACTTAAAAGAATATTAGTCTATTATTGGTTGGAATATTAATCTGTTACATGCTTTATAATGTGTTTGTAGTATATTAGGATTTCCCAAAGCAATTGCTCAGTGACCTATATAAATGAGTGTATAGTATTAGTGTTGACATAGATATTTCATGAATTGTGTAAATAAATAGCCTATCAATAGGGCTGGATGATAGGGGAAAAAATTACTCTGCTAATTTCCATGTTGATCAATATTGATAATTATTATAATTAAACATAAAATTCAGAATAAAGTTTATAATGACAAATATTTTACTTAGGGTGTGTTGATTGATTCACAATGTTGACGTGCACTAATTATTATACAGGAAAACATTCCACCTTAAACGTTATATTGTTTTAGTAGCACTAGCACTGTGAATATAATTGTGTGCTAGCGAAGGTTAACTAACCGTCAACGAAAGGCAGCAAAACATTTTTGGAACAACAAAAATGTAAAAAATCTGTTTGATCGTGTATTGTTTGTTAAACATTCGTGATAAAAACCAGGCCCACAAGCCTCTCAGGCTAACTAACAGGTTAGCTTTTACCAGTACTCGATAACTAACTAGAATTAATGACTAAATTACACAGACCTGATTCCAGAACAAAAAGTATCTGCAATTCAGTGAGGCGGTACTCACAGTACAGTGGTACAGTGGGGGCCGGTGTTGTGCAAAAAGTGACCAGCTGCCAAAAACTTGGATTCAACAGGAGCGTGCGTCACATACTGACTAGAGTCCCATCATTTAATGCTTGCAGCATCGTGTGTCTGACTGTGCATAAACACAACAGAAAGCAATGGCTTGTCAGAGTAAAAGGAAAAAGTCAAACCTATTCCCATTAGGCAGATAGGTTTGGCTTTTCATTTTACTCTGACAACGTGGTGCTCTTTCAGTGACCCTTTGCTTGCTCTGGTCTTTTTTTTATTTGGTGACGGATGCCAGCATTAATATGCAGCTTCAGTGTGCAGCAATATCTGAAAGAGCAATGAAAAATAGTTTAGGTTTTTCAGGACCTGCAATAATGTATTAATGTTATTGTTTTCTTCTTCTTTTATATTTATATATATATATATGAGATTCATATTTATGGCTATAGCACTCACCCTGTGGCAACGGGCTACAAGCCACAGCTTGACCAGCACATGTCATAGGTGCAGTTCAGATCGAGTTAATACTCGCTTTACTGCTTTAAAATATCCTAATCACTTGCATATATTTAATGTTACGTTGCCTTTTTGGTCAAGAGTTAGTCAACAACACACCTGCAGGCTGATTGGCTCTTGTTTGTTTATATCTGCAGTGTGATCGGCTGTTTTGAGATCATGTGATCAACCCGTATCAAGTAAAAACGCTCAAAGCACATCATGGCTATTGACATAAATTTTATCACGATGTTGATTTTAAGATCGTTATAGCACCCAGCCCTGTCTATTAGTAAGAGTGCGTTTTAACCAAACATTTATGAGACGCCATGAGATCATTGCCACTGTTTATGTGACCTGTGATTAATCCCTGCCGACCAGTGTTAAAGCAACTGGGCCTGTGTCGGTTTATGACCCGTATTCTCACTGTTTAGAGTTTGATATGCCGACTACCTTACTGTATGGTTTTGTTTTAATGTTTATCTTTAATGGTCCGTTTTGCATTATGGATCAGTTTGATGGACCACTCGAAGACAGACTTGCAAGAACTCCCTGAGAACCCCAGATCAGCAGCCACAGCCTGGACCTCAGGGGTAATTTAAGAGGGTCAGGATAGAAATGTCCTTAGTGATTCTTAAGTCAAACTTCAGTTGTTTAAGATTGATGTCCTAAAGTGACCCAGCCAAGACATGTGCGCTAACAGTGCTGCCTTGTATAGCCATGGTTAGGAAAGAGAAACTCCCTGATTTAATGCATCTTGTCACTAGAACCAAACAGAAAACAACCTAAATAATAAAACTTTCTTAAATAATTTTTTATCATTCAAAGACCTCACAATGGAGTCAAAAGTTTATTTGAGCAATTACATTTCTAAATTAGTGATTTGTTATTTCCTAAAAGCAAGAGAGAAGGCTATTAAAGACAATATTTGAGAAATACAAATCACATTTCCACATGACAATACTATAGTAGTGTTACATAAAAAATGTTTCTCTGAGGTTACTGTGGTGTGTCTCCTGGTTAGATGGTCTTAGGTTTGGACAAAGCCTGTTACTGTAAAGCTCATAAATTGAGCAATATTAAGGAAATACAGTGATGTAAAGAGTAAAGAGATAAACGGTCTTTGTTTATGAGCACCCTCAAGGTGACTCGCCTCATTGCACAGTCACTGACATTTGCTTTTAATAGATTAATGCTGTTATCTTCTGTTATTAATTTGTTTAGCTCTGAAATACACCTTGAACGTAATTACTCACAAAAATCCATAGTAGCCTATCATTGGGTAGCAGTACTTCTGCTGTTCACTGTTGTGATTGATGTCATGGTGGTCACGTGTCTGCAAAACGTCTATAGCCCCAGTTCTTTTCAAAGTGTGTAGTCAGGAGATGACAACCACCCTCCCTTTTTTGTCTTGGGAGTTTTAAGAAACATCATTATATCCATATCAATCAGATAAAGAAGAAAATATGGGGCATGTACTTTTAAACAAGTAGCCTATGACCACAAAACTTATCACTCTTTTTATATTTATTTGTCTTTATTTGCTGCCAAGGTGCCTAGCACAGTTGGGAGTCACGAGATGGGGGAGGGGGGAAAGCATAATCGATTGAGGTATGAATCGCGATTCTTTTGTGTGGTGATTCACGTATCGCTACATTGACTCTAGAATTGATTAAATTGATTCCATAATTTTCTTTTGATTGTGTAAAGCTATCGATTATTTTAGTAATTGAGTATTCTACCAAAAAGTTAATCGAGTAATCGGATAAAATGTACTTTTGCTTAATTAAACAGCAATGTAAAATATATTAGAGAAACAAAAATTAATAGGTTTTCTTTTTAGAAAAATCAACTTTTATTTTTTTAAATGCATATAGCATTTTATCAAAAATAAACAGTCATTATTCACAATACAAGGAATAGCTTAAAGTTCACTGAGATGAATTAAGTGCATTACAGTGCCATACATTCTTATTTTAAAGCTTTTTCTCAGATGCAAAAACTAAAAAAATAGGTATTTCAAATGACTATGTATCAAAAAAAGTAAGGCACACATAAAAATACATTTTAATATATTTTTATCGCTTCCTTCCATTTTGCAACCCGCAACAGAACGCTCCCTCAAATCAATACACAGCTAACTGTTTGGGTCTCCTTCCGCTCTGTGGGTGATGTAAGCGCTTTTTCTTCGTCTGTATTTACTGGAGGCTTGCACCCGGAAGCGCGCTGTGTCACGCCAAACAAATAATTGCGCAAAAACAAAAGAAAAGCTTCGAGGCAGAAGATTTTGCCTTAGTCATTTTTGTAATCGAATTACTCGAGTTACTATAAGAATCGTTTAAGCCCTAGTGTAAAGCTACTTTGCGACAATGACAATTGTTAAAAGCGCTTTAAAAATTTAAGTGAATAGATGAATTGGTCGATCGACCAGTGACCAGAATTGACTGGTTTTCAGTTTGATTGGCCATGACTGGTAAAAGCCTCCAATCTTTCTTTTTCTCCAAAAAGTGCACAAATTAGTCTCAAGCCCACTCATTACACACAGTCTCAAAACATTGCACATACTTAGTGTGCTCACTGTCAAGTTTTTTTTTTTTTTTTTTTTAACTTTTTGAGGCAAAAAGAAGTCATAATTTCTTTCTAATACTACACGTAGTGCCCTCTAAACTATTTACACACTTCCATCTCATGTGGTACAAGTGAAATATTTGCCAGGTTTGTTTAGAAATAATTATGGTGGGTGACAGAGAATCGTGCTGCTCAGTAAAATTTAGGTTTCTTTTGCTTAATTTGAGTTTAAGTTAAATGTTAAACTCTTGTATTTAAATGCTGCCCTTGTCTTTTAAGTGAGAAAAGTAGTGTTATAAGGAACATTCAATTGCATAAAATTGTACCAAAATCTGGGGAAAAAATTCCTGACTGGTGATTCCCATCCCTAGGTGCCACCTTATTTCCAAGTAATATTCATTATGAGCTCTACCTCTTCTTACACACAGACACAGAACCAGAGATAGTCACATATAGAGCACAACATTTGAGGAATTTGGAAACCAAGGTATGCTTCAAGGCTGTTCCTTAATAGTCTAATCAGTACAACTAATCAATAGGAAGTGTTATGGCCCACAAACTCTTTTCATTTGGCTTGTGTTAATTTGTAAAGAATAAAATGACCAGTAGCACACAAGCTCAATATTTTTACACTGTCCAGTATTCACAGCAGATCCGCAGTATAGTTAACGTGTGGACTCTGATTCTATTACAGCTGGCTTGAACATAGTCTGAAATGCAGATTAAAATCAGTTTCCTCGTGCTGCTCTTGATTTGTGTCCTACTTCTACTTTAAAATAATTCAGAACCTTTATTTTGTATTGTGCCTGCAGTGAGAAGGAAATACTACTATGTGATAAAATGTAATATCATGGAAAAGCTTTTTTGTCATTTAATGAAAAAAATAAACTCATTCTAGATTGATTGCATGTCAAGTAAAATAAAATAAAAAAACTTTAAAGATTATGGCTTACAATTTATAATTAAAAAAAAAACAACAGCAACTAAAAATATTAGAATATTTATTTTATTTAAGTTTAAGTAAATGCTGCGTGCTGCAGTAATTTCTAAACCCGTTTAACTGATTAAATGCATAAATGACCAATTTGATCATGTATGTATTATTGTTTTTTTTTTATTGATCAGGAAATATTCTAATATTTTGAGTTTCTGTGTTTTTGATTTTCATAAATTGCAAAATTTACTTTCATCTGAAAAGAGGACTTTGGCCTACTGAGCAGCAGTCCAGTTGTTTTTACCCTTAGCCCAGGTAAATGTGTCTGGTTCAGGAGTGGCTTGACCATGTCCTGGATACGTCTGTTCGTGGTGGCTTGTGAAGTACTAATTCCAGTTGCAGTCCACTCCTAGAGAATCTCCCCCAAATTCTTGAATGGGCTTTGTTTCACAATCCTCTCAAGGCTGAAGTTATCCCTGTTGCTTGTGCACCTTTTTAAAAACTACCACGTTTTTTTCCTTCTATTCAATGTTCAGGAAAAAGGCTCAGGAAACCTTTGCAGGTGGTTTGAGTTAATTAGCTGATTAGAGTGCGACACCATGAGTCTGTAATATTGAACTTTTTCACAATATATTAATTTTTTTCTGAGATAATTTTTGTGTTTTCATAATCACAATTAAAAGAAACAGACACTTGGAATATATCAGTCTGTGTGTAATAAACTATATAATGAGTCTCACTTTTTGAATTGAGTTACTGAAATAAATCAACTTTTTTGATGATATCAGTGAAGCACTGAGGGGGGGAAAAATTCCACCGTAAAATAAACCTCAGCTTTGCTGTTCCTGCTGCAGAAATGGCTTCAGGCGACAGACCTGCCCAAAGACGTCTACCAGCACCTGGCTTGCTATGTGCCCAAAATCTACTGCCTTGGGCCCAACCTGAACCCTCAGAGTGAGGACCTGTTGGCCCAGTTGCTGCTGCAGTCACCAATGGAGTGGTACCTGTGTGGAGAAGAGCCTGCAACTGGGCTGGCTAAGCTCGAGCAGAATAACCAGCCTTCCCAGCTCTGTGGTCATGTCTTTAAGGTTGGAGAGCCCACATACTCCTGCAGGTAGGAGACCACTTTAGTTTCCTAGCTTCTTTACTAGCTGCACACTTGCCAACTCTAGTACAGAATGCTTATTAAGGTTAGACTGTTCTTACGTTGTGATTCTGACCAGATTTCTGTAAGCCTACTGGAAGGCTGGAGTGTGTGGATCTGCTGTTCTCTTTACTCTGAGAACTTAAGGATCACACGCATAACTTACTATAGTTCAGCATACATTACGTACCCAAATAATACTAAAACATTAAAATGCAGAAGTCTGTGTCGTTTGTAAAAATGCCAATAATAATAGTTTATATACTACAATGTTTTTAAATCAGCCGTCTAACTTGTGAGCAATTTATCTTGGTGAATATTTACACAATGCATTTAAAAAAGTGAATGAAGTGAAAACTTATTTATTTAAGGCTTTTGGGATCCTGAATCCTGCTTGCTTTCTAAGTAGGTTAATTCTGTTTTGTGTTCAGATTTAAACTGTTTGATAAAGTGAATTGAACCGTATCTGATATTTTAAATGAAAATTAATGTTCTAATGCAATTTTTATGCATCAAAAATAAATTTGTATTGATTTCTTCTCTTTAGGGAGTGTGCAGCAGACCCAACATGTGTGCTGTGCATGCAGTGCTTTTTAGGCAGTGTGCATAAGGAGCATCGTTACAGAGTAAGCACAAACACATCTAAGCACTTGCGCTGTATCCTGGTTTTCCACAGAATCTCCAGTAAATGCACCTTAGTTACACCTGTGTACAGTGTACAAGTTCTCAGCTATTACTTACCGTTCAGATAGGAAGATCAGGTTTATCATTTATATCAGTGTGCTGGCTCCACTGGTGAAATATAAGAGTTACATTTGCCTTTGGCCTCGCAGATATGTTATGAGAACATGAGATTGAACACACATGGTCAAACAGTAAAAATGGAAGGAATTCTAGGTGAAACGGCAAGGTATAACTAACACATGATTTAGAGTTACACATGCTAGCACTAAAGCAATTCTTCTCAATTTAAAAGACAGTACAAGGCTTAAATGATTTTCATGAAGATAAGGACTGAAGGTGTTCTTACAGTATTCATAGTAACTCCTGCAAAGACCCTACCAAAGCTTGCATGAAAATGACAGTGACCCTGGCATACATGGCAACCAAGTGTGTCTGATTCCTTGAGAGTCTTGATTCAGCCAGACTTGTCCTTGACACATGACATTCTTTCTCTCTCTCTCTCTCTCTAGATGACAACCTCTGGAGGAGGGGGATTCTGTGACTGTGGAGACACAGAAGCATGGAAGAAGGGTTCTTACTGTCAGAAACATGAGCCCAACATCAGTGACTCCTCCCAGGAGGTCAGACTGACAGATTTTCTTTTAGCTTATCTCTGCAGCATGTGTAAGGGCACAGTTACAGGGATCTCCTTTAATAAGCTTTGCTTTAAATGTCAAGTTACATAAATAACCTGATGACAGATTACTTTGAGTTTAGTGCTTTAGCCTAGTTCTACAAAACTATTGAAGACCAATAACTTGGCTAACATGTGCTATGTAACTTTGATGCCTTCTTTAAACTATAAACTGAGCATTCTTTTTTTTTTTTTCCCTCATGTGATTTAGTGTTGAAATGAGTATCAAATCGTACACATTTGTCTTTGTGTTAGGTTGTGAATTTACTTTTTGCTGGTTTTTTTTGATGATACTGAAACCATTCCCTCTTCCCCAAAATGTCATTGATCCAGGATCCGCTTGCCAGTCTCTCTGCAGACATGATTGCCCGCACATATAATATCTTTTCTATCATCCTGAAATATGCTGTGGACATGCTTACATGGGACAAGGAAAATGGGCTCCCCCAAGGCCTTGAACCACTGTATGTACCCAAAGATACTGGTTCACCATTTACTTCTTGTCCTTATATCGATCAATCCTGACATTGGCACTAGAAAAATATTCAGGTCACGTAGATGTTATCGTGATATTTTTTCATTTTCCTTCACAGGGAGCGTGGTGACACCTATTACTGCATGCTGTTTAATGATGAGGTGCATACTTACGAGCAGGTCATATACACACTACAGAAAGCTGTGAACTGCACACAGAAGGAGGCGGTCAGTTTTGCTACTACAGTGGACAGAGATGTAAGCTTCCATTTATTCATGATTTTATGACTTCCCGAGCCAGTAACCTCGCAGTGATTTCATATCAATCGCAGAATTTCTCTGTGTGCAAAGTGGCAAGTGTTCTTTTGCCAAGATCAATTTTACCAGCTTTTTGCCAGTGACTGGAACACCTCTGACCAATCACCACGCAGCTTGTTGGAATGTCACTCAGTAGTTTAAAACATTTGTAGTCACATAAAGCACACAAATATGCATGGTGTACCTGTGAGCTAAATTTTTTTTTAATTCATTTAGCAAAGTACTTTTCAGTTAATATTTTATCCCAGGTGCTGTTCCTGAGTAATTGCCCCCCTGAAATTGCTCTTCTCCTTATTTAATTGTGAGGTCAGCAGCACCAACACTCCTCAAACTGCCCCAAAGACATCCTGAAGCAGGTCTGAAAGCGACCATGGTACAGTTTCGACTCCTGCACCAAATGGTGACACTTTACATGTTCTCTCTTGTTTCTCAGTAAAGGGTGCACCCAAATTATTACTTGATTGACGTAGACTCAGCACTAGGCTTGATGTGGAATCGCAACGTTTTAGAACCTGTAGTCGCATGTTTACATCATGTTTGATGTGAATATTTGAGGTATTTTAGTGGTTTCATTCACCACCAAAATATTAGCTTTTTCATACTGTTTATTCATGTCATTCCTGGTGTGTAAAGACCTTAAGACTGTATGATTCTTGCTGAGATAAGAGTCTTATCTGTAAAGCAATAGCTAAATTCTGAATTTTAAAATAATAATTATTATTATTATTATTTTTTATATATATTATTATATGTAATACAATCAAGTATGTGGGCTTTAAAAAATTTTTTTAATCATTATGTTAGGGTGCATGAAACCCAGTGTGTTCTCCCAAGTTTAAAAAGGAATCCACCTATTTTGTCAGCATTTCTGTTCTACCAAGAGCATCTCATTTGTGGGTTTAAATCAGTGTTTGTTAAATGTGCTGCATATGTAAAGCAACACTGGAAAGAGATTGCATGTGCTACCATGCCTCACCCAGTGTATTCATTTCATGTAATTAGTCGCATTTGTCCATTGTTACGGGATTTATTAATATTCAAATCATAATACTGAACATTTGTTTGTAAAACTTGTTTGACTTCTTGCCAACCATGTGACTGTGAATGCTCTCATATGATACAGTGCAGGAATCCAGATTGTCCATAAAAACCATAAACGTTAGGTGGTGCTGATTAATCCAATACTTTTTGTAGGGCAACCAAAGCTCAGATTTTAGGTTGTACTACCTTGTAGATTATTATCTGCCTGCTGAAATAAATGTACAAAAGAACAGTGTCCAGCATTTTTTTGTCTCTAGGCTCCTCAGTTTTTCTAACCAAGTTCGTTTTTGTCTAACTTATTGAGCGATAAAAAGTTACTGTAACGGCCTGTTAAATTTTGCCACAGCATGAGCGTGTCTGAACATAGCTGTCAGTGGTGCAGTGGTCACACAGCTTTTATGATTTATTTATTTCTTTTTAGACTCAAGTGTCAAGAGAGGTGCATCCTGCATTGAAAACATTGTTCTTAAGAATATTGGTCTTAGACTTACCTCTCAGCTCAAACTCCTCGGAATAAGTGCATGTCATTGATTGAGTAGCTTAATCAGACACTAGTTCTTGGTTTTCTCATCGTGTTTTCACCGTGCTCTCTCACTGTTGCCCCAATCACCAACAATGATGCATCTGCGTGAAAAAGATGTGCATTGAGTATAATATTGATGCAGATGTGTGTTTTTTCAAAATAAGGTAATTTATTTGACCATTTCAAATTGATACAACATCCCAATGAACATATGCCCACCCGCAGAATGTTTGCATTTAAAATTGAACCCGTCCCTATATACAAAATCAAGTCGTCTCGGACAACATGTCTGTTAATCGGGGCTCCTGGTACAGTACAGTGTTTATACTTATTGATTACAGCAAATGAGGACATTTATGAGGCTCATAAAACAGCACAAATGCTGCTGGGATTGATGTTAATTATTTATTTATTTATTTATTTATTTATTTATTTTTTAAAACAGGTTGCAATTTTAAAATGAATTTTTGTGCCGTCCTGTCCGTTCATCATGTTGTAGTTCAAAGTTCAGTCATGTGTAGATGCACATATAAAAGTTTCTGTACTTTCTGTGATTGTGCTCCAACTGAATATTTGTATACAAAGTTTTCAGTTCTTGTTATATGTTATGGTTTTCAGGGGCGGAAGTCTGTGCGTTATGGAGATTTTCAGTTCTGTGACCAGGCCAAGTCTGTCATTGTGGTAAGTTGTGTGTTAAAGTATATCCATGACCCGGGTAAACTATTCTTTTGTTCCAAAACAATATCGTCCCCTCTAACTTTTTCAGTTCATTTCTACTTTTACCTTCATTCACATTAAAACACCAAACTTTGTAATTTGCCTCTTACTGCACAGACATCATTTACACACACAGGCACACGCACACAGCCACACGCACACAGCCACACCTTTTTTTCTTCATTAGTTGTTTTTGGGCTTCATCTTTTCTGGGCATTTGAGCAAACTGTAAGAATTTTAAATAATAAGAATTTCAGCCAAAGTTTGGAATTATCGGTATGGCTGTGATTATATATAAAACTTTCTTAAAATGTTAGTCCTTATTTTTGCAAAGCCCTGTATTTGCTTTTGCACTGGCAAGCCATAATTTTTTAGATTTGCCCTGTTTGGAAATGCAGTTTTAGTGAAGGAAAAACACTGTTTTGGTCTGAACAGAGAGAGGAATGTGTGTTAATGGATTTACCCAGCTTAATGTAAACACACAGTAAATAATTTACTTGACTTTTTGTAATGCAGGGTAATTAATTTGTGTGGAATTTCTCTAAACTCTGTTTGTTTAGCGGAGCACAAGTCGTCAGTCCAAGCCTCTGCGGGTCCAGGTCATGCACTCCTCTGTGGTAGCGCATCAGTGTTTTGCGCTCAAAGCGCTCTCCTGGCTTTCCCACATCATCAGATCCTCAGGTTGTTATCTAGTTTTGTCTTTTGCTCTTGCTTACACTTAAACATGCTTTGGTATTGATGCACAAAACCTTTCCCAGCTGGTGGAGTTGTCAGTTTTTTTTAATAAACCTTATATTTTTAATTGTAATTTTTTTTGTGGGTGACATAACAGTCAGTTTTCATTCTTCCAGATGCCCTGAGGAGGATCTTGTGCCAGGTGGGGCTACAGAATGGCCCTGATGGAGAGAACTCCCTCATTGACACTTTAATGCTCTGTGATTCCAAAATGTGGAAAGGTATTGAATGTTTTATATTTCAACTTTAATTCTGTTGTAAAGTATCACTACCTTAAAGGGTTTTACACTGAAAGCTGTTTTCCTTTAGGGGCAAGAAATGTTTACCACCAGTTGTTCATGAGCAGTCTACTTATGGATTTGAAATATAAGAAGCTGTTTGCTATTCAGTTTGCAAAGGTAAGCTATCTAGTCCCTGTGGCTGTTTATTGCACTATAAGCAAATATGACAGACTGATGGGCAAACCAGTTTTTATGATAATTTTCTAAATGTTTTTTTTTGTTGTTGTTTTATTTTTCCTGAAAATTGCAAACATGCTTTTATAATTTAGTTCTGGTTTAGTTTAACCCTGAGTACGTTTTGTGTTAATTATGTTATGTATGCCATGATAATTTGTTCAAGTTATAACATTTTTAACACGCAGACCTGGTGCCTGACTTTTAAGCAAGTGGTTGTGATGTCAGAAGCGTATAATTAAAGCTAGAAACTAAAACCATATAACCTTCCTTAATCGTTGGGTCTTTATTTCTCGATTTTTAACCAGGAATAAAAGTAAGAGTTTCCCATCCACAGTCTATTTCCTACTGCTGCTACATATCAATTGCTCAGTGTGTGAGAAGCAAACTCGGCTTTAGCATGTCAGTGTCAGGCTGTTGCTCAAATGGTCACATAGCCACAAAGCAGAAGTCTTCCTCAATCAAAATAGCGTAGGAGAACCTTAAAATACTTACATATACCATGTAAATAATTCCCCACTTGAGTGTGTCACTTTGCAATAAGACTTTTAAATTTATATTACCCTGTGGATGATTAACTACTTTTAAATAATAAATACTAAAAAAATTTAATAACCTCAGGCAGTTCTACGTGAAGCTCTCACCCCTTCTTCTGCATCATAGTCTATACCACTGGTGTAAACACCGGGTATAAGTGAAGGGTGAGGTGACCTCTGACCCGGAAGATGAATGTGCCCCCATGCCCTTTCCCTTGTCATAGAATTACCAGCGCCTCCAGACAGATTTTATGGAGGACGATCACGAGCGCTTAGTGTCAGTGACCTCTCTGTCTGTGCAACTCTTCACCGTCCCCACCTTGGTGAGTACCTCAACCCCACACACTCGTTCTCTCTCTCTTCTGCCTCTCTCCTTTCCTCTGCACACCCTGCTGATGCTGGCAGAACTACGAGCGCTTGCAGAGCGACTACGTGAAGGATGACCATGACAGGGAGTTCTCCGTTACTGACCTCTCAGTGCAAATTTTCACCGTGCCTTCCCTGGTGAGTACAAGAGAAGGCTGCTGCAGTGAGGATGATGCAAAAAGAAAAAAAAAAAAAAAGGTTGTTGTTGGTACTCCTTCTGTTCATTAGTTCTTACATTTCTCTCTTATCTCAGTGTGATTCGATTAGAGAACGTAAGTGTCATTTACACACAGCCTGCTAGGGCTAAAAGAGCAGTCACACTGTCACCATGCATCATTGCTGCTATGGTATTATTTTTATCAATCACACACTGTATGCTTAGAGTTAAGGGTTTTATTATAAGTGGTTGAATTTTAAGCAGGGTGTGTAGTGTGCTCAGTAAGCAGAATAGAATTTATCTGACAGACTATAAGCTGTGCTATGAATTTATGTGAACTGACCTGCTAATGCAGCACAGCTTTTTTTTTTATTATTATTATTATCCCCCCCCCCAAATAACTGGAACATACTGGCTAGTCATCAAGCTCACGTGATAGATAATTCAGTTTTAATAGGAAAGGATTCCATTCGGCTCTCATTAATTTGTTTCTGCTGCTCTCCCATTCCATTTCTTTGCACTTTCCCATTTAGAGAAAGCAAGCGTTGAAAGATGCATGCTGACTTTTTTTTTATTTATTTTTTTTAAACTAGTTATTAGAATTAAATCAAATTGTTAATGGAATTACTATTAAACGTACTGATTGTGTTATTCCCCTTGTCACAGGCGCGGATGCTGATCACAGAGGAGAACTTGATGACCACGATTATCCGCACATTTGTTGATCATCTGAGACACAGAGACTTGCAGGGTCGATTTCAGTTTGAACGCTACACTGCACAACAGGCCTTTAAATTCCGCAGGGTTCAGAGTCTTATAGGAGACCTCAAGTAAGAATGAAAAAAAAAAAACAATGTGAAGAATATTGTTAGTTTCTAACATATCTGTGTAGTATGGAGATTGTCAAATAGCTCAAAGTTCATGCAGGTTTACACCTCTTGAAATAATTATTAACTGTGCATTTTTTTTTAATCACCTGCCTGTGACAGAGAGGGATCACATAGGGATCATCAAACTTTTCTTTTATCTGCAACTCCTCCTAAACACTAAATATTGTTAATAATAATTTGACCAAACCTCTATTAGGAAGTGTAGATGTGCATTAGCTATTTTATTTGTTTCCAACAATTTTTTTTAATTGATTTTGTTTTTAAATAGAGCCGTACAACGCAAAGACTATACCTGTAGTATGCACTTCAAGGCACACTTAACTATTTCATTTTATAATAATATTCCCTGTATGGAATTTAGCATATTCAGTGACGGGTGAACTGTGTCTCCCTTGGAAGACTTGAATCTGTTTTTTGTTTTTATCTAACAGTTACTTACTATCAAAATTTTTCCCAGGTATGTCCTGATCAGCCGTCCAACAGAGTGGAATGACCAACTCAGGGAGAAGTTTCTGGAAGGACTGGATGCCTTCATGGAGCTTCTTAAGTGCATGCAGGTAATCACATGTTTGTCTGTGCATTGTTGACTTACAGCAGATATAGCTGTAATGTTCATTGGGGGTGCAGTATAACGTGGGATCCACAGATACCATTTTGGTTAGACCGAAGTGCAAGTACATTGGTGTATTTCCTGAAACAAGTACCTGGCATCATCCCAGAGTATACCCTATACAGAACTTTTTGGAATGTCCTTATGGTATGTCTGGTACACAGGGCCAAGAATGCTAGTCCAAATATTAGAGGCATGAGATCATGCAGTGTGTGTTTGTTTGTTTTTTTTCCCTTCACCATTGACGCCTGCTTTGACATGAGGAGGACGAGGGGCTGCATGTAGGGGTGCATTGTGATTGTTCATCTCTGCTATAAAGTGGTATCGGTGCAGAAGTATTAGACTAGTTTTATCAGTATGTCTAGATTAGTGCAGTATTGGACCAACGCCCAGTACTGGTATCGGTATTAGTAGATCCCTAACCTTAGCCATATTGTATTCAATTAAATTCAATCTATTTCGATTCAGTTTTATCTCTAAAGTGGGTTTAACAATTGTTGTTGCAATGCAGCTATGTATGTCTATTGACAAAAGCGTGATGTTTGTACTGTTTGTGGTTTCTGTAGGGTATGGACCCAGTAGTGCGACAGGTGGGCCAACACATAGAGATGGAACCAGAGTGGGAGGCAGCCTTCACGTTACAGATGAAGCTCACACACATTATCTCAATGATACAAGAGTGGTGTTCCAGTGATGTGAGTGCGAACACTCTCGCCAATCCTACAGCATTACAATATGTGCACTCTCTACAGGACCTCTTTTACTGATACATGTATTATCTTTGCTGTAACTAATACCAACACGGTGTGCCCTCAGATCACATTACTTTTGTCTTAGATTTCTGAGGTGTTTGGGGTAAAAAATGTCTCAGAGCAGGGATGTCTTGAAAGCCAAATATATGAATGTGATGAATTTTAAAGTCTATATATAAAGGCATTCAAAGGCGGAGAAGAAAGTTTTGGTCTACGAGAAATGAACAAAATAACAAGTTCTACATAAAAAATAACCTTGATAAGCAGCTCCTGTAAATAGATGAATTTTCTGTGCCAGAATAAACAGGCAACTGGCAGAGCTCCAGATAATGGGTGCTAAAATTGCTGGTGCATCAGTCCCCAAAACTGGAACATTATTAATTTTTAAAAAGTCAAGGCAGAGTATTTCAAAAGGGTATCAGCTAAGAGGCATGGTAGTTACAAGCCAATGCCACTGACAAGGATAGACAGGTACTCTACAGGATAGTTCCCAAAACTACACCTCCTGTCTTAAACAAGAAACTCCATGACCTAGTCTAAAAAAAAAAATATTTAGTTTTGTGGCATTTCATACCAGACATATAAGAGATTGGAATGAATTGTTCAAGGCCAGGTTAAATGACTGGTGTCCATATCAACTCGTAACCTTGTAAATGGTCTCATGACTAAATATTTGCTGTGTATTTGCAGGAGCGGGTGCTAATTGAAGCCTATAAGAAGTGCCTAACAATTCTGACTCACTGCCACAGCGGTTTCACTGATGGTGAGCAGCCCATCACTCTCAGTATGTGTGGTCACTCAGTGGACACCATCCGCTACTGTGTCTCACAGGAGAAGGTCAGCATTCACCTCCCCGTGTCTCGATTGCTGGCAGGTAGGAAACCATGTTTATCTTGTGTTTTTGTCTTGTCGTTTACTGGTGGTAGGAATCCACTATTACCGCCACCTTCTGGTCTTGATCTCCCTCATCTTCCTTTCAGTTTAAATCCTCTTTTCTAGTCCCGTCACCCCAAAGAAAACTCATCAAATATGAGGAGGAGTCAAAAATTATCCGCACTCCGGATATTATACCTGTTGCCTGTACTGTTTTATTAGCACGTTCCATTTAAGGCTACTGTCTCCCCAGTCACTGTTGTGCAGGTGTGAACTGTATTTCATCAGTTCATTCATAAATGCATGCAGTGTGCATTTGTTTTTCTGTCAATTTGGAGAAGGTGTTACGACGTGAAGTGTTTAAGAATGAATTAAGAAGTTCAGGGAAGGTCGCACAAGTGTTGGCTATGAAGAAGGACACTTCTGCCCCCTCTGCCGAAATCCTGCAAAAACTTCGCTTTTAGCTGTTAATATAATCCTGATCTTTCTCCTGTTGGACATTCCTCTAAAGGGAGCATACCTATGAAGATGAAGAAAAGTGAAGACGGCGGTGCATTTATGGGTCGCAGCTCAGCCCAAAACATTTTTAATGAGGGAGTATGAAAGTTTGTTGACAGATGGACAAACTGTATGGAAAAGCAAGGAGATTATGTTAAATTATGTTTTATTATTGTGGTTTTTAAAAGTTAATTAAAATAGATTCTACAGGCAGAGTGCAGATATTTTTTGACTCTCACTCAGACTTTCTTTCTTGACCTCTTACTCCATTTTCTAATATACTGTTTACAGTTTGTTCATCACAGATAGGAGACATTGTTTACTAATTAAAAGCAATATACTGTTAGTGCTCCAAAATTGCAGGTATTCTTCTTAATTTCTGCCTTTTTAATATTTTTCATTAAGGACTTCATGCTCTCCTTAGCAAAACAGAAGTGGCGTATAGGTTCCCTGAACAGCTACCTCTGGTAAGGCGTAATGTGTATTGTTTATTTTTATTTTTTTATGTTTGCACAGGTTTTTTTTTTTTTTTTGCAAGTGAGTTTATGTACCAGTAAATGTGGTGTGTGTGGTCGATCTTCCCCAGAGTGAACTCAGCCCCCCCATGGTGATTGAGCATCCACTTCGCTGCCTGGTGCTCTGTGCACAGGTGCATGCTGGAATGTGGAGGAGAAATGGCTTCTCCTTAGTCAATCAGGTATACTTTAACAAAAGAATATTTTGTGTTGTTTGGCACTGTAAGATACAAAATATTCATCAATCCTGCCTTTTTTTCTTTTTTTTTAACAGATATATTACTACCACAATGTTAAGTGTAGGGTTGAGATGTTTGATAAGGACCTCATGTTGCTCCAGGTTAGCACTTTTTAAAAATAATTCATTATACTGTATATATTGTTTGCCTTGATGGAGCCGAATAGCTAGGCAAAACATGCTGTAATTTCCTGATACATTTTCTGACGCATGATTATGGTGTACTGTGAGCAGGCGGGAGCATCCATGATGGATCCCAACCATTTTCTGATGATTGTGCTCAGTCGATTTGAGCTCTTTCATATCTTCAGCTCAGCAGACTGCAGGAAGAGATACAACAGAGAGAATGCTAACAAGGTGTGTGATCCTATTTGGTTCTTGACTTGGTTTCCTTTTAGTAATTGCCATTTTTGCATTTCCTCAGTGGTTCTTACAGTTTATGGGTGATTTATTTTTTTATTTATTTTTTTATCTCCCCCCCCCCCGCCCCCAGGATGTAGTCCAGCAGAACAGCACTTTAATAGAGGAGATGCTCCACCTCATTATAATGGTTGTGGGTGAGTGCAGATAATTCTGAAACAAATTAAACATTTGGGCTATTTTGGTGATATTTTTTAGATTAATAGTTATACACATGCAGAAAGTTATCTGTGCCTGAAGATTGTGTGTTTTCTTGCTATCTGTGTGTATATTTTAGGTGAGCGGTTTACCCCAGGCATTGGGCATGTGGAAAACTGTGATGAACTCAAGAGAGAGATCATTCATCAGCTTTGTATTCGTCCCATGGCTCACAGTGAGCTGGTCAAAGCTTTGCCTGAAAATGTGAGTAGACTTACACATTGACTTATTCAATTAGTTATGTCTTTTTTGAGTGCTGCCAGTCACTTATGTATTAACATCCTTTATATATAAAGTCTTGGAAAGGCTTCATAAGTCTGTTTTTTTCCCTTAAGGAAAATAAAGAGACAGGAATGGAGAGAGTCATTGACAGCGTTGCATTGTTTAAGTAAGTGTCTGTCTCTTTCATTTAAGACTTGGTGCCATAGTTTAAACATTTATCTGGAAATAATTTTATTCCTGAATTGATCATGTTTAACAGGAAACCAGGAGTGACTGGTAGAGGATTGTATGAACTCCGCTCAGAATGTGCCAAACAGTTCAACCTCTATTTCTACCATTACTCCAGAGCTGATCAGGCCAAGGTATTTAATCCTGATCTGCTAATGTCACACATTCACTCCAAATAGAAATAATTTGGGGATAGTTCACCAAAGACTATAGCATCATGTTGGTTTGAAAAGTCATTCATGAATGAGTAAATCAAACATTATATGTATTATTTACAAATGTTTTTCTTTGTATAGAATCCTGTAGACTTAAGTAAGTGTGTTTGTAAGTTTATAAGTCTAGTGGTTGCTAGAACAGGACGTGTCAGTTATTGTCTTTAGTAATCGCCTATTTTCTACAGATGAGGTAAACAGAAATAAAGTTGGAAACACCGCATTATTCTTTTAAAACAAATTTTGAGTGCTCATATTGAAGTTTTCAAATTTGTATTTTACACAGTAAAACAACAAAGGCCTCACTGGCAACTGATGTTAACAAGAGTCTCAAGTGAATTGCTGAATCATGTGAAAGATTTTTTTCCCCTCTCTTGGCTGGTCACTTGCGCTTCACAAGATGTCTATTAATACCAGGTGTACACAGGGCCTAAGGGGTTGTGGTTTATTTGTTACAGGCTGAAGAAGCTCAGCGAAAGCTCAAGAGACAGAATAGAGAGGACCCAGGTAAGTTTATTCCCTCAGTGATCATTGTAAAATAATGAGCCATATCTAAACAAGTGAGTGTCTGTGTGTCTGTCTTGCAGCTCTGCCTCCACCAGCCCTGCCTCCATTCTGTCCTCTGTTTGCCAGCTTGGTAAACATTCTGCAGTGTGACGTGCTGCTTGGCATGCTGGGAGCAGTGCTGCAGTGGGCTGTAGAGCCTAGTGGAGGACACTGGTCAGAGTCCATGCTGCAGAGGGTAAATGTTTGTGTGTTGGGTTAAAATGATTTGATGTTCCGGTAAATTCAGCAATTTTGCACTTACTGTGCTGAGATAATGAGCATCTATTGTACAGATGTATAGTACATTTAATGGCTGAGTTGTGTTCACAGTTGTATGTGTGCTTGTGCGCACGCATGTTGCTGCAGGTGCTGCACTTGATTGGCATGGCTTTGATAGAGGAGCAGCACCAGCTAGAGAGCAGTGGTGATGACAATGAAGTTACCTTCAACTTCACTCTCAAAATCTCCCGTAAGTTTTTGTTTGTCTTCTGACACAATAGAAAGTCTCAAGCATTTAGTCAGACCTGTGGTTTCTTGTGCGACAGGTCCTGGTGAAGCTCCGAGCAATACTCCCAGTATCCTGGCTCTGTTGGAGACCCTGCAGAGTGCTCCTCACCTGGAAGTGCACAAAGACATGATTCGCTGGATCCTTAAAGTAAAATTGCATCTTGTTTGTTTTTGCAATTTGCTATACTCACTCTATGTAAGCACATAGTATGTCCACCAGGGGGCAGCAGTGTATATTTTCCATACCAACCATGCCAAATATTAGTGTATCTAAACTCTTACGGTATGCACACCTTACATGGCCTCTGGACTTTGATGTTTACTTTATGTGGGGCAAATTTGTATTTGTAACTAATTACATTATGAATTAATTATTATTATTATTATTAATATTTAAATTTTTTGGAAAATGCTGGAATTACTGGCAATTAATAAAAGGCTAATCATCCAACCAGAAAAGAATCAGTAGAGGCTAATTGGGGGGGAAAAAATGATAGATTAATTTATGGAAAATAATTGTTGGTGAGCCCTAGTTTTAACTTCCTTCCACTGCCGCTTCGTAAAATAAACTTTAACTGTAATAGATGTGTAATGTTAAAAGAATTTTTGTTTTTACACATTCCTTTACTAATGTACATTTTAGTTCTAACTGCGCTGCTATATTAATTTTCTATTTCTAAAATATTTTCCTGGTGGTGTTGTTTGGGTATTTTTGTTTTTATCCCCCTGCCTCTCATCCCTCCACAGATGGTGGTTAACATTAAAACTATGCGTGCGCGCACAGCTGCTACACTTCCTAGTGAAGGAACAGGGCAGTGTCAGGAGGAGGTCAGTCTCTGAGCAACATTCTGCTGCATTGACAAATTTATTATTACTCTAGTGTGTTGAAATACCTAACTCTACCTGCGCCTTGCAGACTGTGCGAGACAAAGACAAAGCGGAGAGAAAGAGAAAAGCAGAGATGGCTAGACTGCGCAGGGAAAAGATCATGGCTCAGATGTCAGAGATGCAGAGACACTTTATCAATGAGAACAAAGAGCTTTTCCAGCAGAGTTTAGAGGAGCTTGATGCCTCTGCGTCTACATCAGCAGACCACAGGTGCTCATGGGCTGTTTTAAACGAGGACTTTTGTATTGTTGTATTCTCAATAACAAAGCGAACAACTTCAGTAAACACAACTAATTTATTTACCACCACATTTATCACATAAGAATAAACATTCTTGAAACTATTCATGTACTATCCATATATTCTGCTTGCAGCAGCCCCAGTTCATGCGACAGTGCTTTGGTGTGTGTGGGACCTCGTCGTTGGCGTGCCAGAGGAGGAGAGAGGAGGCAGGTGGTAACGTGTATCCTGTGTCAAGAAGAGCAGGAAATCAGACCTGATGGCAGAGCCATGGTGCTCGCTGCATTTGTGCAGCGCTCTACTGTCATGTCCAAAAACCGCAGAAGACCCCCTCACAAACCAGGTAAAATTATGGTTTACAGTTTACTGTGTGCAGACCTAGTAATTGAATAGTCTTGGGTAGTCAGTGTGCTTATTTCTGAAGGAACCATTTGTGTTACAGAGAGCTATGATCCCCTCTTCATGCATCCTGACCTGTCTTTTGGTACCCATACCGGCAGCTGTGGTCACATCATGCACTCTCATTGCTGGCAGAGGTGAGGAGTTGAGCGAAATCTACCTAAATGACTACCTACCCAGTGTAGCCATTAAACTGCAACTAACAGCAATTTGATTATTGACTCCGCACCAGAACCAAATCTTAGGATGTGCACTTTGCTATTTTTCACTGTTAGAATTTTTTTTTCCTCATAAAACTGTTGAGGCTCGTGATGAAGCAAATAATTTAAAGCGGTATGTTGTTTTTTGAGTACATCATTGGCATGCTTGGTTTTTGAGTGTATCATGTTCTGCCCATTATATAACCTGATGTTTGCTTCCCAAATAAAAATAATTTTCATATTTTCTGGATGGGGAGATGCTCTAACCAACAGTTTATATCTGATGAATATTACCTCAACGAGCTTTACGCGCAAGTTATGGAGTTTCAAAATCAGTCCTCTGATTTTTGAAAGTCCATAACTTTTTTTTTTTTTTTTCTCCCAAAAAACAAAAAGTCTCTAACCTTCATGCTGTTTTCCCCTGTAGGTACTTTGAGGCAGTTCAGGCTAAGGAGCAGCGCAGACAGCAGAGACTGCGTGTACATACCAGTTATGATGTAGAGAATGGGGAGTATTTGTGTCCACTCTGTGAGTGTCTTAGTAACACCGTCATTCCTCTCCTGCCCCTCACAAAAACATCCTGCAGGTACTCGCATACAAAATTTGTAGTTGTTTTAAATGTAATTCAGAAAGTGCTACTTAATACACTGACTGGCCAAACAAAAGACGCTCACACAAGATTTCATTCGGTCACCTTTATCTTTGATTACAGCATGCAATGTGGTGGTCAGTTCATGTGTAAAAATGATTTCTTGTGCTCCCAGAACCACGCTTTTACAATTTGAGTCCTGGAATACGATCATGCCATCAGGGAAGAAACCCTCCATAGTTCTCTGTTCTTGATTTTTGATTTTTTTTTCCCGACCACATTTCTTCCACACTATCCTTCCAGGTTTTGTTAATGTACCGAAGAATTCCCCAGTTCCAGTAATTTCAGATCTCTTTAGTTGTTTTCTTTGTTTGATGCAGGGAGATTTCAAAAGTCAATTAGGATATAAGCGACTACAAGTAATGTCATGAAACGACTTTCTTTTATTTGTTATAAAGGAAGCCAGTTGAGTTTTTCTGTGTAGAAATTTTGTTTTGTGTGTGTAAAAACAAGCTAGTGTGATATAGCTGTTCCATTGCCATTTAATGATATTTAGTGACAGTGTTTTCGTTTAAATGTGCCGGTGGAATTTCACCTTTTCTCTGAGTGAATGGTAAAATCGTTTTTGTGATTGCAGCAGTAGTGAGCAGCCAGCACTGGGTCATTGGGTGAATACAACCTGCCAGCAGATCAGAGCCTTACATTCTGCTCATAACAAAGCTAAGCCAACAAGTAAGTCTCTGTCATACATGCTTGTGTTCCTTATATGTGTGTACGGTCATACAGTCAAATTGTCTCATTATCTTTTAGATGCTGGCGAGACACAGATTGTGGATGACTTTCCTCCTCCTGAGGGTTTCAGGCTGGACTACACACCAGTGTAAGCTTGGTCCACTGTTCTCATTTATAATATGTAATGTCTGTGTTGATTCCTGATATGTGTATGGCATTGAAACTGACCTGTGAAATATTTCGATAGCAACCCTTATTCAAGCTCCATAAGGGAGATGCTGACGACATTTGGGACAGCAACATATAAAGTTGGCCTTAAGGTGCACCCTAATGAGCAGGACCCTCGTGTGCCTATCATGTGCTGGGGCAGCTGTTCTTACACCATCCAGTCTATAGGTGAGTATGCACATATTCATTTAAAAGTAAACGATATTACATACGTTCACTGACGTTCGTTAGGGGTTGGTTAATACAGTTTTTGTTTGTTGTAAGGGAACAATGTTGTATGAACTTAATGCTTTTATTTCTTTGACTGTATTTTGTACAGAGAGATTACTGATAGATGAGGAGAAGCCTTTGTTTGGAAGTTTACCCTGTAGGCAGGTATGGAAACCTAACTGATCATTTCATAATGAATTATTATTTTAGAGTTGGGTGGTAAAGTATAATCAATTATGTATCAAGGATATTATTAGCGCTGTTAAAACACCTACTACCTACAATTTACTTACAGAATGTAATAATGTATTTGAACAACAAATGTTCTAATAGTTTGATCTGCTGTTTATTTAAAAACATTAGTATAAAAGCATAGCATGGTTTAAATATTCTGAATCGTGAGAATATATTCAGATATTACGCTGTTCTTTCTAAGCTTTGATATTTATTGTATCCTGTGTTCTAAATCTAAAGTTCATCTGCGAAGTATAAAAGTAACAGTGATTTAAGAATTAACTGATTTCACATGAAAACTTATCCATTAGACTTATTAAATGTGCCGTGTCTGTTATTTTTAAGGATGACTGTTTGAGTTCTCTAGCTCGGTTTGGCTCTGCATGCTGGACTGTCGCCTCTCACTCCACTGTGCAAACTCACTTCATGCGACTGTTAGCAGGTATATTTTATTAATGAATTTATTTTTCTGCCATTTGTTGTTTTTCTGTTCTGTAACTGTGTTGTTGACTGCTCTGTGCAGCACTTGTTCCTGATCCCCAGGTAGAATGTTCCCCCTGCATTCTGGAGGTAGACATGTTCCACTTATTGGTAAGCTGATGAGCTTTTTAAATGTTATAATATTAATATTTAAGTAGCATTCTAGTCTGGCATTTTAACATGCCCGTAGGACAATTTCTTGTCAGATGTTTCTTTAGCTGTCGTCTCTGAATCGACACCTCTTCTGTTTTATTTTGTTTATTTGTATGTCAGGTGAGTCTGGTGCTATCCTATTCAGCACTGCACTGCTTGGACTCCTCAGGTCTGAGTGCAGATACTGCACAGCTGCATATTCTCCACTTGGTCACTGTGGTTCACCTGGTCCAGATCCTCCTTACTTCAGTCCCAGGTTAGAATATATTCTGCTTGGAGCACATGCAGCTTAACTACAGATCAGGATCTGTTGCTTGATTGTCATTTGGGTGTTTAAGAATGAGGTGACCCTCTTTCTTACAAATCAGTAATAACTTGGTTGTTGGTATTAATTATGTTTTATGTAACATTTTGTTATGAATTATGTTTTGTGCCAACAGTCTGTCAAAGTAACGCATGCTTAAATTTGATCCAAAAGATTTTTTCCATACATGCTATAGTACACATATACAAATGTATTTGAGAGCTTTGTGTTGAGCTTTCTGAAAGCGTACTGCTTATTCAAGATGCTAAGCATCTAACCTGAAGCACCCTTTGGGTCATAAAAATGTTTTTTGGTATACAGTAATTACCAAACATATATAATTAGCATATTATTAACTTATTAATTTGACAGCCTGCACTATCTTGGTATATCCACAGAGGAGCTGACCATGGAGCAAGAGAGTGAAGGAGTGAAGCAAGAGGAGGAAGAGAGTGTCTGTCTTTTCTATAACACACTAAGGACTCATGTAGGCTGGTGAGACAGCAAATTATTTATTTTATTTGTTGTTCTTGTTGGTCGTGGTTAACAATAACAGTACCTTCAGTTGTTGTTGTTGGTAATAATAATAATAATAATAATATTATTATTATTATTATTAACCTTATGTGCTTTTCCCCAACATTTCAGTAAATAACTCCCTTGTGAGTCTGGGAAGCGCTGTTTATATTTAAGCACAATTTTGAAATTGCTGAGCTGTACAAATAATCTTAACATGTGTATGTGTGTTTTTAACAGCCTGCGTGAGGTTAGCTCGGGTTGGCATCTTTGGCGTTGTGTAAAGGCAGGCATCCTGCCCTTTCTCAGAGGAGCTGCTTTGTTCTTCCACCATCTCAGTGGAGTTCCCACTCCATCTGAGCTGCATGGTAATTGCTTGTATTTTTTTTTTTTTTTGTCCTGAATGCAAACACATTTAGTCTTCAAGTTGAACCAGAACTTGCAGGTGTTTCCACCAGGTGGTATTATCCGAGCCTACATATCTACAATCAAGACTAATTTAAATGTAGAGATTTAAAAATCCAGGTGATTTATTAGATCATCACAGCTTAGATTCTCATCGAAGCTGTTAGTTCTACATTCTTCCTTTTAATAATTCAAACACAATTATGCCAAAACATGGAACGAGGGGTTGATCACTGGAGGAACTTTGCGTTTGTATGATCTCTCCTTGTCCTATACTCTAGCTGTAGGTGTGGGTGAATGGGAGGTGCTGTGTGCATATCTGTGTCTGCCCTCCAACCTGCTCCAGCTCTATTATAATCATCAGGAGGTCCTGGATCCCCTGCTTCAGGGGTGAGAAACTACATAATTGAGTCGAGAAAGTACAGGATTTCAGTGAATGATGAATATACCATAATTGACTTAGTTGGCAATGGGTTGAGTTTGTTTTGTGTCTGTCTGCCCTGCAGGTGGTGCTCACATCCAGGCATTCAGCAGTGTCTCCAGTCACCAGAAACCCTTATAAGGTCATCATTCTTTGTCCTTGCCTGTAGCGATCTGAATTTGCTTTGAAATTGTTTTTTATGAATAAAAGTTTTTTTTAATTTTTTTTTATTATTATTATTAATAAATGTATTTTTTTAATCCTATAGTTTTCCTCGGGAATCTAATAAGCTAATTGATTTGCCAGAGGATTACAGTGCACTGATCAACCAAGCTTCCAGCTTCACGTGAGTTTGCTTGTGTACATGTTCTAAACAACCTCTCTAGTTGTTGTGTTTATATTCACAGTCGAACTCGGAGAAGCACATGTCTTAACTGACTTGACAAA
>JAOVVA010000041.1:9488508-9498782 GCA_028565275.1 Leiocassis micropogon
TAAACAACCTCTCTAGTTGTTGTGTTTATATTCACAGTCGAACTCGGAGAAGCACATGTCTTAACTGACTTGACAAACAGTTTAACTACATTAAACTGTAGTTTAATAGTGATTGGGTTTAATGAATGATTATGAATGATTATGAATTAATGAATGATTTTAATGATTGGGTTTAATGAATAATTTTAGGCATTTAAATTTCAATTCAAGTGTTTGCAAACTTCTGACTTCAACTTGCATAACCTCAGTTGTTGTTTATAGTTGTCCTAAGTCAGGTGGAGACAAGTCTCGTGCTCCAACGCTGTGCTTGGTGTGTGGCACGATGCTGTGTTCTCAGAGCTACTGCTGTCAGACTGAGCTGGAGGGTGAGGATGTTGGAGCGTGTACTGCCCACACCTTCACCTGTGGCGCTGGTGTTGGCATTTTCCTCAGGTTAGAAGAAAGACCGTTTGCACTCCTGTGTTGATTGCCATGGTTTGTCTGTGCACTACTTATCTATGTGTTGGGCTGAGCATTAGGGATTATTGTTGAGAAAGCCTCACATCACTCTTTTTGGTTAGGAAGATAGAAATCAACAGCAGCGTGCCAGAAATACTGTGCAGCGTTTCCCACTCATAGAATATATTAGGCCGATCAGCCTCAGATATAAACGATTCTGTACAGAGCACAGAGGCTTCCGAGTGGAAGTTATGTTATAAAAAATCACGCGTGTTAAATCAGGCAGTAAAATGTCAGTTTCTTTATAATCCTACAGGTAATTGACAGTATTTACACATTTTGGCATCCTGTGTGGTAGGAGTGAATAATTTGAAGTTATTGAGTATTGTTTAAATCCAGTGCTTAGTTTTAAGTAAGAAAACTAATGTTGGAAGAAACAGCTTACATTTAATTACTCGGTAAACCTGTAATAAAATCGGTTGAAGATGTAATTATTGGGATATTTATAAAATCGTGATGCACATAGAACTGCAATTTTAATCAAGTTGGGACCCAATTGATTCCCATCCCTACTGGATAATACTTTTGTTGAAAGTTTCATAAAGAGTAGTTTATGAAGAAGGAATGCAGAGTTTAATAATTAAAGTATGGGTAATGATTGATTAATTTATAAAATAGAGTTAATTAAAATGTTTAATACTAATTTTATGTTAGTTATTTAAGATATTAAGGTTTCATTTTTAAGATAAAATATTTTCCTACATTTAAAATGGTTCTTTTTTATTTATTCATAAATCAATTAGAATAGTGGGTCTCTACCCTATAGAACCAACTCTCAGTTTCATGCTTTTTCTCTTTGCAAGGCTTTACATCGCTTGGTTTGGAATCAGGCGTTCCTGCTGATATTTGCTGAATGGGCATGTCTGCTAATACACTAGATTTATAACAAATATTTTTGTTACTGTCCTTTAAATTCTAATTTCACCTCATTCTCATGTAGTAATGGGAGCATATTAATTGTCAATATCAATTAGTATAATGTTAGGATAATATCAAATATTGATTATCGGTCCCTAGTTTGCTGTATGTGAGACTCCACTTTATTTTACAGGGTGAGGGAGAGTCAGGTTCTCTTCCTCGCTGGAAAGACTAAGGGCTGTTTTTATGCTCCTCCATACCTCGATGACTATGGAGAAACAGACCAAGGGCTCAGGTAAGAAACCATACATGGCTTTCAGCATTCCTTGTAAAGTTAATAGCATATATAGTATCATACGTTTATATAATCTGTTCTCCTTCCCTCCCAGACGGGGGAACCCTTTACACCTGTGCCGCGAGCGCTACAGAAAGATCCAGAAGCTCTGGCGCCAGCACAGCATCACAGAGGAGATCGGTCATGCTCAGGAAGCTAATCAGACTCTAGTGGGCATTGACTGGCAGCACCTCTGATATCTCTTCCTGTGAGGTCCTGGAGTTGCTTGGCTAATGCCAAATCTAAACTAACCAGGGATCTGCACCTTTACTGCAGAGGCTGCCACATCAATGGTGCCTCTTACCACTCCTTTGCTTCCTTATGTTTGTTTTTATTTTCTCCCCTTGAGTGGATGAATGCATGGCTTTTTTCAGTCTTTGAGGTATTATTATCTCAAAGTTTATTATTTGATCCAAATCGATATAAAAAAAAAACTATTGCCAAGGTATTTAACTGCGAAATGATGCTTTCTTCTTTAGAGTAAGGTTCTCAAAGTATCTGAAAGAACAGAGAAAATCTATTTAAGTTCTCACTTTCCCTGACTCCATTAACTTATTTTACACTATTCAACTCAAGTATTGTTTACTGCAGATGCAGTTTTCAGATTGCTTTAATATTAAATAATGCTGGTGTTCTCTCTGAGGCAAGCACAATGTTTCTCAGTGACCCTTGGGTCTCAATAGTAGCCATAATGGATTGGCGCCATCTTCAGGTCATATGGCCTACTCCCTTTCTCCCTACTCCCCATCATTGCAATATCTCTGCTGAGGGCACCCAGCATGTGAATGCTCCGTGAAGCAACTATAAGATGAACTGAGGAAATCTGGGAGCACACAAGTGTCACATGTCCTGTCTGTGAGTGCCTGTTGTGTGTGCGCGCGCGCGCGTGTGTGCTTTGTGAGAGTGTAAAGCCGGTGTGTTTATAGTGTGATGGATTTATATGGTTGTCCATGTGATCAGAATGATTTTAACACCGTTTTCAATTTTGCAACTTATTTTTGTTAAAAATATTATTTATGTGTAGCTTTGTGAAAATTCATCATGGCAGACCTCCACTTTGGGGAATTATTATTTTTTTGGGTTGAGGAAGCTTATACCTGCTGACTTAATGTGTGTGTAGTATGTGACATTTAAAGTCTTTGAGCTACAGCAGCAGTTGTGTTTAAAAAAAAAAAGAAAAAAAAAAAGCAAACAAACCAACATTAGCGCAAAAAACCCAATATGCTTGTTTTTTTGTTGATCCCATGGTCCTTTATGATAAACAAAATCAGGGCACAAGCCATGTGATGGAAACTTTTCTTAACATCGATTTGATCAAATTACTAACACTGGCAGATTACTGAAAATGACTTCCTGCCTAATGTGATAAAGAAAATTGAATTACAATCCGTGTAATTTTATTAGCAGGAATTGTTGTGGAATTTCTTGGATCCGTTCAGAAATTTCTTTCCATTCCATTTCTGTGATAAATATGAACATAAAACTTATAACTCAGTTCAGGTCACAGCACTAAGATGTCTTGGAAGACTCAGAAGCTTATTAACATGATGTTGAAAAGTGGTGCACTTTCCACTCAAACAGGACATTTAAACTCCAAAGCATGTGTATGCACACAGACATGCACAGATGCGTGCGCATGCGCGCTCTAAATTTCAACAGGGTTCCCCGGGGTTTCTCACTATAAGCATGTTTCCTGTGTCGAGGTTTAATTGGAATCCAACGTCAAAGACTTACTTGTTAATATGTGAATTATTGTATAAATGAATACATTGTACAATATTGTAAAACAAAAATAAAATGAGGAAAAAGAATGAGAGCTGAGTGTATATGGATGTTTGACTGCTTTTGTTTTGCAAATTATCCGCATTGTTACAGCACCTGTGCATTGTGTAATTGTGTTGGTCCGTGCATGACACATATTATATATTATTAATTTTACTGCCGACAGCTGTTCTCCAGTATGTCCCAGTTCTGTCAAACTTTTAATTATTCAGCAAACAAAAATGATTAAAGGGTGACACTGAAGTTTCAAACACTTTGTAAGGAAGTTAAACTTCCTTTTGTTTGCCAGCATTGCCTACTTCAGCAGCTCAAGGGTTTGTGTTCATATATTATTTTTTTGTAAGTATAACAGCTGTTCTGTAATAGACAATCCGTAATTGTTTTGCTAATTATTCGTGGTAGTGCTGAAGCGTTAATAGGATCGGTTATGGAGAATGTGGAACAGTGAAGTTGTCTGAGTTAGGTTTGTAAGTTTGCTTCTGGGGGAGAGAGAGATTCTTCTGGCGATCCCTAGGAGCCTTTGTCCTGTACCTGCTACTGAATTACCTGTTCCATGAATTTCCTCTGCCTGGGAAGAAGCTCTACCAAAGCAGCTTACCTATACTCATCTCCTCTCTCACTGCTTATAGGCTTTACAGCTGAAGACAATTCAAGGTGACGGAAGCCCTCTTACCTTTCTATTCTAAATGCCCAGTGGTTTGGAAGCATGTTCTTCTAAGAATTATGGACAGAAGAAAAAAAGAATTAAAAAAATATTTGTGTGCCATTAAAATTATTTTCCCTGGATATAACTGTTAAAGAACGTGATGCAAGAGGAGTCCCTTGGGAAACAATTATCCATTGCTTGTCCTAGCTGCTAAATCTGAACTCCCACTGAGGGTCCCAACACGTTTCTGCAGCTTCCTTTCGATATTTGCATCTTGGCTCTGATCTTCTCCGTCCCCGCCCCCTTGCACATATGCTTAAATCATGTTATTTCAGTAAGTACCACAAATAATGGGATAAACCGGATACATGTTTAAATACCTTTATTGTGCACTTCTCTACATGTACTTTCCAGGCCACAGCCGTAATACTGTACAGTTTAAATGCCATAAAAAGTCCCAATAGCAAACATTTTCACAAAATACAACATATTCACATCTGGTCATGATTTGACAAGAGTAAGCTATCAAACAAGCTGCTCTAAATCTCACTTCAAACTGTTGAAATTATGTACAAAAAAAAATACTTGTTGCCTTGCTTAAAGTCCACTTGAGGTCTCAAAAAATCTTTCCTTCAGTGAGGTGGTGATTTGCTCAAATCAGTGTTTGAGAGAGACCTGGACACCAGTCAAAGCCACCTATATTTACTCCACTAGCTTTTGAAAACTGCCAGAATAAGATTCCACCCAATTTCCTCCCATACCATCCCCTCCCCCCAATATTAATTATATACAGTACAGTGCCTGGTCCAGAAGGTCACCATTTTATGTGGATCAAATGATTTAGCAGCCTCAGCAAAGAAAACAACCAAGGAGCTTTTAATTTACTGCTTTTAATAAAGTAAAAAAAAAAATGCCCAACACTTTATTAAAACCTGGAAGGATAGTGCTGAAATGTCAACTACATGAAAGAAATGTGTTCGGACAGAAATGACAAATGGAGATTACTTATAAACTTCTAGCATCGACAGTAGAAATCACAGCGATGTAAGAGCATTTCCATACGCAGTGTAATGAGAACTCAGTGGATTCAGACTACATGGACTATAACGTTTTGATAGGAGGCATAAAGATTGGACTTGGAAATGTGTTGTGGTCTGATGAGTCCAGATTGACCCTATTCCACAGCGATGGGTGTGTCAGGGTAAGAAGGGCATAGTGCCCACCGTACAATCCTCTGGGAAAGTGTTATACTCTGGGATTGCTTAAGTTGGTTAGGTCTACACTCAGCAATGTTATGTGGCAATAAAATGAAATCAGCTGATTACCTGACTGTATTGAAAGATCAAGTTATCCATCTATGCATTGTTTCTTCTCTCATGGCTCAGGCATATTCCAGGACTCAAATTGTAAATGTGTGGTTCTGGGAACCTGAGCCTTTTTTTTTTTGTCCAGTGTATAATGTATGAAGAGGTCAAAAGTATGTGTGTTCTAACAGTGATTAGACCTTTGGATTTGACTATGATTGTATGAGGATCATCACCACTATGATCAGTGTTTTGTCCTTCCTGAACCCTAATTGGTTGGGGTGGTTAGGCAAACTTTTTTTTTCTTTTCTATTTTTTCTAAGTGATTTGTACCCCCACAGACACACATCCTTTCGAAATTAAACTCTCTTCTATATATATGATTTGTCAGTTTATTTACATGTCAACACTCATCTTTGCATTCTTTTCCAGTAAGTGCTCAATGTCTTTAAATGTTCAAGGATATGTTAATTTTTTGTTTACTTCTGGGTGTACAGTACAATATATTCATGAGTGCATAATGTTTGTGTTTTTTTTTTTTTTTGTTTTGTTTTTTTGGCAAAAAAGAATATCATTGATAGGATGGTTTTAGTCCTAGCTGGGTGTGTGAGCTGCTCAGCTGTCACTGGGAGCAGCCTCAGCCTCCTCCACCTGGTTCTTTTTGCCAAGTGATTTGATCATCTTCAGGGTGTCAGACACAGTCTCTTTCAAACTCTTTTCCAGTAGCCAGCCTTCACTCTCACTCTCTGGGTTCTCTGGGTTTGTCAGGGTCTCCAAAGAAGTTGTCAGGTATTTCAGTCCCACCATGTCTGCTGCCTGTAACACAGTTGCAAATACAAAAAAAAACTAGAAGGGGCTCTTTTAGTGTTGAGCAGTTATATGGTTATGCCCAAATTGTTTTTGAGGTTTTTTTTTTAATGCTGGGTTAATCTCAGGATTCATTATTAACTAACCTAAATAACTATGGTCTAGGTAACATGGTCTAACTATTTTTGACCAACATACATTTTTGTTCCTTTCTTCAGCTACTAGGTCAGTCTAGGTTATATGTTAATTCAAGGAAGATTACCTGGGGTTCTTTTAAAGGTGCATTGATATAATTGTTGTTATTATTATTATTATTATTATTAATATTATTACAGAAGTCAACACGAGTCTCAGGCTACATATTATAAATTAATCAAATTTTTTTGATCCTGTAACACTGCTTTGCAATAATGGCATTTGTTAAAAGTGATACATGCACATAATTGAATTGAATTGAATTAGGTGTCCAAAATATGTCTTATAAAAACTAAAATAACACTTAGATCATGCATTACAGTAGAGATCCTAAAGTGCCAGTGTGCAACACAGTTAAGCGATTCTCCTGCTCAAACGGATTCAAAATGATTCAAGTGATCTGTTAATTACCAGGTTCAGTGGGTGTGTTCAGGTGATGGTGAATCAAATTGTGCTGGACACTGGCCTTCTAAGACTGGAGTTGAATATCCCTGCATTATGGCATATGTGAAATTCTTTCTGTTATACTCTTGATCCAAATGCCCTGCAAATGAACTACTGCCCCCATGCCCATTTATGGAAGTTCAAATTTCAAGCCAACCAGAATGTAGGAAACGGGGCTTGCCTGAAATTTATGCCAGGGATTGGTCCACACAATTTCTTTCATCCTAGTCTCTCAAATGGTGTCAATTGGTGTCAAATTGAAAATCTCCTATCCAATTGGTGATTGGAAGGATAGTGCTGAAATGTCAACTTCATGAAAGAAATGTGTTCAGATTGGAAAATCTCCAATCAGTTTTCTGATGACGTAAACTGGCAAGGGCCTTCAATTCTCAAAGGGCTGTTGTGGTGGCAGGTTCTCATTCTAACTACTGTATGCAAGAGCCACCTGGTTCAAGTGTACTGTACCTCATATTTGGCTGGAATGAAAACCTGCAGCCACAAGAGCTCTTTGTGCATAAGACAAGAAGACCCCGGTACTATTGTATGAAGTTATAGTATTAACTAAATTTCTTAAAGACAACTAGCAAATCTTTTTTTCATTACTATAACGTTAGTATTTTGGTTGAGGTTTCAGTTATGTACCAAATTCTTACTCACTTGCAATACCGTGACAAGCAGCACAAGAGCCCCAATGCTGTTCATCATCCCTCCGTAGTAGGAGACCAGGGCTTCACGGCAGCCTCGAGTCCAGATGTTGAGTTCTTCAGTGTGATGATCATAGTCATAGTGAGCCGAGTTATTGGTCAGATGGTGCTGGATGCAGGGCCGGGGAGAGCCAGGGTTGCAGCAGCTGTAGGGAACGCTGTCCATAAGGTATTTACCTTCTACATTGCTTGTGATACGACTGTGAAAGTATGAGAAATGTTCACTTAATAGTTCCCTAAGGACCTGAATTATAATAAGGCCTGAAAAATAACACAAAAAACATGTATTTACCTATGAGATGGTTTTTAAATAATAGGCTTATTGAGACCCAAAATATAACTTTCACAGGTTTTAAATTAAGAAAGTGTGTTACTGCCCTATTTATGGATGGGTAACAAAGGCAAAAACCAAAGTACGTCAAGTGTTTTAATAAGGTGTGGGTGCTTTTAGTGTCCCCTTTCTTGAAGGACACAAGTGGACCCAAACCACCAAATGTTTCCCTTAAGTTGGCAGGGATATCTCAGTGGTTAAAACATTGGCCTACTGGTCAGAAAATCCCAGGTTTAAAGCCAAACTGCAACTGCTGGGCCCTTGAGCAATGCCCTTAACCATCAATGGCTCATAAGTGTAAAGAGCCAAAAATGTAAGTAGCTCTGGATAAGGACATCTGGCAAATGCCATAAGTATATAATAATGTTATTATTATATTGCACATTACATTGTGTTTATGGGACCTTTAGACTTTTTTCAAATCACAACAGTAGTAAAAGTTATTACATTTTAGACTTAATGACATAATTCTCAAAAATGAAAAAATATTTCGTATCTTAGAACTAATTCATACAGAAATCTTAATCTGTGTGACATAAGCAGCTTAAAATTTGACCTGGTGATAGACTGACCTTTTGAAATGTGCATTATCATTACTACTGTAATTCTCTATGCAATCAGAAAAAACAAATGTACTTAGCAAATATATTACAGTACTTCTCATTCCTTTAGTTAACATAATCTGAAATGGACATTTAACTCCACTTTTTTTTTTTTTTTTAACAATTGTTTGCAATGTCTTACCTTTGTTCTAGTTTAATGAAATGTAGACGGTAAAACACTTACTCTTTGACCTCATCATTGCTGAAGTCCAGGTAGCGGTTGCTAACCCACTGGATCTCAAACCAGTCCCTAAAGTTGTTGTTGCCACAGCAACTGAACTCAATCTGGGTCATGTCCAGCGTCCTCTTCATGAAGCATCGACCCGGGGTGTCTGTATCTTTATAGTATTTCATCCCATTTTTTAGACCTTCGGCCAGGGCAAAATGTAGCGAGATCTGCATCAGGAAGCAAAGCAGAGCCATGATGAAAAGCACGTTGGAGAAGGCAAAGCATCCACACAGGTAATTCTTCACCATGGGCTTCCATTTAGAAAACTTGGCTGAATCAAGTGAGTCATGGCACACTTTGCCTCCAAAAGCATTGATGCCACAAGCAGCAAGACCAACCAGGATGAGCAGGTTAGGTACAAAATGACTCTCATTATTGTCCATCATCTCACTTCGTTTGCGAAGTTCAATCTTAAAGAAAAGCCCCATACTGAAGATCAGGATCCCACCTATAACTGCAAGCCAGTACAGGAGCCATAGTCCCTGAGCTAATTTGATCCGTTTGGCATAGTCAAATTTTATAACCATCAGAGCCATGTTGTTTTTTCTGTTGATTTGTTATCAATTAAATATTCAGTTTTAAATATTCAGAGTGTAGAAGATTCCTGATCTCACCATAAAAAAAATAAAAAAAAGATTTCACCAGCTTAATTGTGTATTCCATTCCAGTATAGTGCGCCACAGAAGCCATGCCAATAATAGCCCCCTTCAAAATCATTCTGACCACAAAAAAACTCAAGGACCTCCATAGTGAGTAGAGATTTTTTTTTCAACCAAAAACTGAATTTAGAATTAAATTCAAGAAAAATATACCATCTGCCCTTCCTGAAAAAAGAGATGACTAGCTGAGGCATGGAGGGATTGAAGCAACGAGTTGCTCTACGTCATGCTAAACCCTCTAATCAGCCTTGATCTCATTTTCAGCAGATGAACCCTGGGGTGTAATCCCTCATCTTTCCATGTAATTGGTTAGTTGCTTTTTTGCTAAATGGCACAGACGGAGGAGAGGTACACTTAAATATCGTAGACTATTGCATCCTCCATCATCAAGCGTGATGAGTTTCCAAGAAATGTGTCTTTAGTATCCTTTATTTAATGTATTAATGGCTGCATGACATCTGTTTGCTGTTCTTCTCAGATAATGCTGAATACAGTCATATCTTAGATTACTGTACTGTATATGCTGTGGTACTGTTTATCTGTCATGTACAAGTACAGCCAGGTGAATTCAGGTGTGTGCAGTAGGTCTAGTCACATAAAAACTAAGATTTATTTGCTTTTTAAGGTCGACCTCTTCTGCCAGAAATATCAAATGAGACACAAAATATTAAGCACACTCGTGAAAAAAAACATAAATAAATACTGCGCCCTAGAACTCCTAGAAGTTGCATGCAAAATGTAATATATATGTTATATGTAAGCCAAATGGAACCAGGGGGGAACTATAGAGTCTAAACACATTTTTTTTCACTCATACACACTTACATAGATTTTCTTTTCATTTTGTGAAGCTGCTTTGAGACAATAACCATTGTTAAAAG
>JAOVVA010000041.1:9516625-9528170 GCA_028565275.1 Leiocassis micropogon
TGTCTTTTCTTCAGTGCCACTGTCTCTAAGCCATAGAGCATCGCTGGTCTCACCACTGTCCTGTACACCTTTCCTTTTATACTTTCTGATAAAAGTAACTAGTTAGAATAGTTTTCCATTGCAGAAAATGAAAACTCCTTTGTGGTTCCTCATGCATGTTGCTTTAGTCAAGACCTTTATAATTATTCTATGATCATCACTCAGCGAAGTTTGGCCCATAATCTGTTAACTACTAATACTGTACCCCTATCTTACCTATGCGGTTTCGCGAGGTGGCCGTAAGTATAGTTCATCATGATTCACCACGATTTTTGGCGCTGTGATTACGTTTCCATCTTTACGCGCGTCGGTCCTTGCGGAAGCTCGCTGACCTTGCAGAACTTCGCAAGACGTCACGCGGTCACTCGCGGTGGCTCATAGTGCCTAACACTGCTTCTCACCATGAGTCAAACCGCATAGGTGAGAAAGGGGTATAACAGCAGGAATAACAGAGGGGGGCAGGTTATCGGGGATGGGGCTTGTAGGACGACTTTCACACCACACACTAATGGAATCACTGCTGTCTGGCTCATGGATTACATAAACTGTCTGAATAACAGATTACATTTTTGAAAATATAACTAAATAACTGAGTACTTAAACGCGTTAGTTTACTCGTTACATCAAAAAAGTATTCCAAGTACTATAACGTGTTACTTTGTAATGCATTACACCCAACACTTGCCTCAAACCTATCTTTGTCGGAACTTATAACAGACCAAGATGCTTTCTTTCACAAAGAAACCGCTTTCACCCTCCAGTGCTGTCTTGCTCTCAAACAATCTTTCATGGAGCAGGATGAGTGCTCACTAGAATCAGAAGATTCTGTAAAGCTGCTTTGTGACAATGATCATTGTTAAAAGCGCTATATAAATACAATTGAATTGAAACACTGGTGGTAGGTGGGCTATGGAATTGCCAGTCTGCTGAAAAGAAAAAAAAGCTTTTATCTCTGATCTAGCTACCCACTTCCTACTACTACAATTTTCCAACAAAGACATGGAAATCTCCACAGAACTCAGGTTCACTAGCTGCCCTTTCCACTTCATATATATTCTCTCATACTACATGAGGTGGTGGTGGTACAGATCTGTTGAGGTGGTCCTTCATCCCCCCGCCCCCCATCTCAACATTTTATCTTTTGAATTACATGCTGTTAAGGTAACCTCTCCCATTAACATTCACATCATTGTTATTAATCACCCTCCTGGTCCTCTAGGACCCCCCTTTCCAACTCCTCTCCTTCTTCTCAATTCTTTCTCACTAACATTTCAATAACACAAGAGAGGAAATTCCTTGGGCCTGATTTTCTGCTAGCCCTCTCCAGCTACAGACATCACTGCGATCCCACTTCCAACATTTCTGATCATCACCTGCTATCCTTGACCTTCACCATTCCTATCCTATCTTATTTCAACTTTCAACATTCTCTTCTACCACCAGGAACCTTCACTCTATCGCCTTCCTCTGTATTCTCCTGCACCCTATTATCCCTCACAGACCCTGACTCCCTTTCTTCACTAACATTAGAGATAGCCACAGACTTTTCCCTCATCCCTTTCCTTATCTATGGACCTACTAAGCCTTCTGTCTTCATACCTTGTCTATCAGATGCACTGTGCAGCAATCAATGAGAATTAAGAACTGCAGAGAGAGGGTGTAAGAAATCAAAACTTGATGCAGATCTTGTCACTTACGTACCATGTTCCCCTGTCTGAATTCCTGTGTGAAATGACTTGTACAGGGAAAACCTGCACTCTAAAAAGAAATGTTTAAACTTAACAAAAAAAATTAACGCAACGCTTTAGTCTTTTTGAGTTATGACAACTTCATTTGTAATTATATTGAACCAACAAGCTACATTGCGTTGGGGGAATTAGCTTTTCCTCTTTAGTCAAAGATTATTTTAATTACCTCTTACTTATTAACTGTTAGACAAAGGACAAGTTTTTAAGTTGATAATTCATATAAATTATGTTGCTCCAAATGGCCTTACCATATTATTTTAAAGCAATTTTATATGTTGTCTAATTAATTACTATAATAATGTAGCCTATACAAAATTTAAATTAGCAACCATTTAAAAAATTAAGTGGCTCCAAATAAACTTTTTTTTCAGGTTTTTTTTATTTTTTGTAAGATTTTTTTGTTAATGTAGTAGATAAACAAAAATACATTATTTTTGTGCAATTCACTTTCTTTTATTTTCAACTGCAGTAGTATGTATGTAGTACATAACAGAGTATGTGAACAAATTATATTTAAATCTTGCAAAAATACAAATAAAAAAACTCTCAAAATTCAACTGGTACTCATTAAGCATAATTAAGCATAAATCTCCATAAATATTACAGTCAAAAGCCAAGTAGCATGTCATGGAACATCCCGAGAGAGCCCACATCAGTCGTTTCCACAAAAAAAAACAAAAAAAAAAAATCTTTTTGGGCTAAAATATGTAGCCCTATTTCTTTAAACATCTTTGTTTTTTCAACTTTCAAGACAAGATTTGTTCGACATACAGTAAAGCATAACAAAATTAACCTGAGCAAGAAACATTCTCTTCAATTGTATTGTGCTATATGAAAAAGGGGGGTGGGGGGATTTCAGAATAAAGTATTTAAATTAGTATAATCTATATGGGTGACTGCCCATATAGATTATACCCAAAAATGCTCAAAAACAGGTAAAGTCTGAATAATTATCATACCTCAAGAAGCATGTCCTTAATTTGCCTGAATAATTTTTTCCCATCAGCTCTCTTGCTGAGCAGATATCTCAGTGAAACAAGTGCAAATTCATTACTTTAGTAGAACTATATGTAAATTAAATGATACTCACCATGAAATATTCTTTATATTGAGTTTGGTTAGCCTATAAGTCTGCTAACACATAATCTTACCACTGGAACACGTTCCAGGCATGTTCTGTAGGTAGGAGATAACTTTAAAAAATTCATTATCATGCCAACTTTTTTAAGTTAAGACAACTTAAATTTTGTTTTCACCCCATTACCAAATAAATTTGAGTTTAAATTACATGCAAAATTAAGTTGATATAATTACCAACATTATTATTTGATCACAACTTATAAAAATAAAGTTTTCAACTTAGAAGATTCATCTAAATCAATTAATTCGAATTTTTAACTTGCATCCATGTTTTAAATCAAGTAGTGGTAAAAGGTCCTCTGAGTTAGTTTTTAGAGTGTGGAAGCTTCTGCAAATTATCCTTGCCAGCTCTACAACATCATCTTTTCACTTGCTCCCCCGCGCCATCCTCCCTGACTGCTGCTGATGTTCCTTTTCTGATGGGAATATTGCAAAAATCTTCCAGACCTTCACCTCCACCCCAACCCTGCAGTACATTTTCAGGGCTCCCCTTCTCTTTCATTAGCACATTTTTTCAAGTCATTCTGAAAGAATATCATCTCAACCTCCAATCCCACCACCTGTCAATTGGATCCAGTCCTTTTCATAATGCTCCAGGCCATCTCACAAGACCTCCTCCTCTTCATCACAACTATCATCAAACCCTATTATTGTCATGTTCCTACTGCCAAAGGCAAGGGTTACTCCCATCCTTTAAGACACCCAGCCTGGATCCAACAGACATCAGCAACTATTGGCCAGTATCACTTTTTCTCTTTTTTTTGTAAAATTCTCAAATGCACTGTATACAATCAAATGTCTATTTATCTTATATAGAACAACCTCAATTATCTTAAGCAATCTGCTATGTGAATGACACTCGTATTTTCACTTGGATTGCAGAATGTCTGGCAAAAGTCACATATTGGATGGCAGCTCATCAACTAAAACTTAATCTTAGCAACAGTAAACCGCTGTTTACCCCAGGTGATTCATCCCTCATTAGGATCTTATGAACTCCCTGGGCAATTCACAGATTACACCTTCAGGTACTGCCTGCAACCTTGGGGTAACCCAAACAATCAATTATCCTTTTCTTCTCATATTGATAACTTTAGACTCTCTTGTCAATTTTTTTTAGAACATCAAAAGGATTTGTACATTTTTCTCCACAGAGACCACTGAGGTGCTTGTTCAGGATTTATCAACCCTTCTAAGTTCTCTCGCACCACCCCACTTCTCCACTCTCTCCACTGGCTTTCTGTAGCTGCCTGCATCAGGTTAAAATCTCTAATGCTTGCCTACAAAGGCAAAAACAGTCCAGCACCCACTTACCTCAAATTACTTATCACACCTTGCACTACACCATGTTCCCTCTGATCACTGTTTGACTGGTCCCACCATCTCAAAGAGATCGAGGAAGACAAGCATCTAGACTTTTTTTCTGTTCTGGCACCTAGGTGGCAGAATGACTTCCTCACAGGAGTCCCTGCAAAACTAACACCTCTCCCAATTCCATCTGGTTAAAATATGGAATTGGGTCTTTCAACAGGCCAATGACCCAAACACACATATCAAAACTGGTTGTGGAATGTAACATTTACTTTTTGGAGCCACTTTTGGAGAATTCTGCCAAAAATAGTGCTCAAATATCCAACCAGACTTTTGCTGGAAGCTTATTGAGGGTTTCAACAAGAATCTGCTAAAAGTGAAGTTAATTTTTAAACAAATATCAGGTATGTATAATTTTGACCCTGTATGTATAGGGTAATTCAAAAAGAATGAACCGATTTCACTACACAATATTTTATTAAGGAAAAGTAATACAAAACTCCAGCGAAGTTACAATTATTCTACTCACAATCAACTTTTATTTCCTGTCTTACAAGTGTTCAATGTGACCACCACCTTCATAACAGGCAACATCAATGCGATAAGAGAATTCCTCCCAGGTGCATATCAGCATATCACCACTGAGTTGATCGCTGTTATTATTCAGTGGTTAAGGTCATTGAGGTTAGTGGGTAGTGGTGGAACATAAACGTGATCGTTTACATATAGTGGGGCAAAAATGTATTTAGTCAGCCACCAATTCTGCAAGTTCTCCCACTTAAAAAGATGAAATTCTTTAAAAAAATTCAAATAAATTCTTTAAAAATCCTAAAATGTGATTTTCTGGATTTTTTCCCCTTAGTTTGTCTCTCCTAAGTGAGGTATACCTATGATGAAAATTACAGGCCTCTCTCATCTTTTTAAGTTAGAGAACTTGCACAATTGGTGGCTGACTAAATACTAGGTCTGGGGATCTCGCAGGCCAAGCACAAAGAGCAAGATCATTGGCCCCCCTTCCGACCAATCCATCGCTGGAGTACTTTTTCATTTAAAAAAGCTTGAACCATTATGTGCCAATGGGGTGGTGTTCCATCTTGTTGAAAAATGAATTCATGTGAATTTGCTTGCAGTGAAGGGAAGAGGCAGTTTTGGAGCATATCGAGATAGGTTTGTCCTGTAATCGCCCCCCTGTGGCAGCCGTTCAAACCTTAGATAACTCCTTTTTTAAATGGTCACTGACTCATTCCATAACAATGCTTGAGAATTGAAGCAATTAGTCATGAAATCGGTTCATTCTTTTTGAATTACTCTGTATAATAATTACCTTGTTTTGATTATAGAAAACCCAAAACAAAATGCTGCTTAATCATCAAAGAAAAAGATTCATTAAAATAGTTGAATTCCCAATATTGCCATCACATCTTGTTCATTGTAAGTGTATGTAAACTTCGGACTGCAACACTATACTGTATATTATTTATTCATGAAATGAAGTGGCTGTCGTCAATGTGGTGGAAACAAACAAACAAAAGACTTCCTGACTTACATACATTTTTACTTTTGTACATAAGGAAATCAAACTGTTTGTCAGGAAGCTTCTTTTTATTAGATGTTAAATAACTAGTAGGAATGTAAGTAGTATTAATAGATGATTATTAGATGTAGCTTTAATGTGGTAACTACAGTACTGTGCAAAAGTCTTAAGCCACCCCACAAATGTCCAGAGAGCCAGTCATTCTTGTATTTTTTGAAGTAGTCTTAAAGAACTAGTAGTCTTTAGGCTTGCTGAAAGACTTTTAACGTCTTATTTTTAGTCCAGTCCCTGTAACCTACCAGATTCAGATGAGTGCTATTAGTTTGTTAAGCCACACATTGACCTATGAATCATTCAAGCAAAAAAAGAAAAAAAAACCAACAACCGTTGGCTGGTGATCAGTATACTGCTGATGCTTAATGCTAAGTGTTTAAAACAGACAAGAGGGGAAATGAGGTTGCTGCCGAGGTTGTTACATGAACAAGCAATTTTTAAAATTGTATCTTTAGGAACTTTGCAGCCTGTTGCAGTATCACCTTGCACCTCCAGGGTCCGGGTTCGATTCCTGTCCAGGCTCGATTCCCGTCTCTGTGTGCATGTTCTCCCTGTGCTTGGTGGGTTTGCATGTTCTCCCTGTGCTTGGTGGGTTTCCTCCGGGTACACTGGTTTCCTCCCACAGTCCAAAGACATGTAGGTTAGGCTAATTAGTGTTCCCAAATTGCCCGTAGTGTGTGAATGGGTGTGTGAGTGTGTGTATGTGTGTGCCCTGTGATGGATTGGCACCCTGTCCAGGGTGTACCCCGCCTCGTGCCCCAAGTCTCCAGGGGTAGGCTCCAGGTGCCTGAATACAGGATAAAGCGGTATAGATGATGAGTGAGTGAGTAAATGAGGGGTGGCTCAAGACTTGTACAGGACTGTGCTTTTGTCAAGTAGCCTTCAATGTAGCTAGCTACTGTAGTTTAATGTCTAGTCTAATGACCAGAAACTCCTTGTCTAATATTGTAACTTAAGTATTATTTACACATTGAGAATGTATTATTTCACAGACTGTCTTGCAGGATGGTTAACATTTTTATTATTAAATATGTTTTTTGACAGCTCCAACAATTTTATTTCCCATTCAAATAGAAATCAATAAATCTTAAATAGAGCTTTTGTTTTGACTTCCTGCTCCAAAATTGGCAAAATTGTCTTCCTCTCTTGGCATCGTTCTTGAAGTTACCCCAGGCTGTAAGGAACAACCTTCAGACAGCTAGAGAGTTTTTCCTCTTGCTACATTTAATATGGCTTTGCTTATTACAGCTCTTGGCTCTGTGGTGTGGAAACAGTTTGAACAAACTGCACTGAACCAAGACTGTGTGTTTATATAGAGCCAAGAGACTCACACATATCTGTGTACATTTAAGCTGACTTTTTTAGTATGTAGTTTATTAATTATTAATACAGTATCTAGGTTTAAGTTTTTTGATGTTTATGTTCTGTACATTTTCCACAATATAGTTTAAAACCCCTGATGGTGCTAGAGGTATTTAGCTGATGCAACACTTTTAATTCCTTTTTTCTCTCACTATATCTGTACATTCTGCTGCATTGGATTTTACATTTAAATTTTTTATACATCTGAGCAGTTGAGAGTAAAAGGCCTTGCTCAAGGGCCTAACCCATCCCTTACCTTCTGTTCTTGCTACCTTGTACCTCTTGCATTTTTTATTCCATTTATCTCACCACATCTCATCATCCTGCTGCATCAGATAGTGTCTCTCTAACTTAGTCCAAATGCATTGTACAGCAGTAATGCATTCTGGAGTTGGTTCAAATCTGCCTGTTATTCTTAATGTATGCTATTCCACTCCAGACTGAGAGCATCAGAGATTTTCGCTCATGACAACACCAATGCCATTTCTGTATTACTGAAATGTCAGAAGAAGAGAACTTTGCAGGAAGTCTGGGAATGAGATTCTGGGCAACCAGAAGGAAAATAACTCTTAATTATACTGGACCCATGCTGGCTCTGGGACTGTACCAACTCCATGGTGGATGAAGTTAAAACACAGCTCAGTGTAAATTGTCACAACTCAACTTATGGATGCCAGGGACCTTTTATTTAACAGTGATGATTTGTGTCCTTGAAGTCTCATGAATCTTTATCTGCTTCAGTCCCGATGTGCATGATTTTAACAACCTCCACTGTCATAGCATCAGTCCACCTCTAGTCTCCAATAGCTTCAACAAATTATTTTTCAGTGCAGATGAACAGAACCAAAAAGATGTATTTTAAACAATACTGTTTGCCTGACACTCAATATATGCTGAAAGCTGTAACACTTAGAACATTGGAGTGGACTATGTCTCTCACTGACGAGAGCATTTTTAAGAACCATTGAGCCAGTGATTAAATCGGTTTTAACAGGGAAACCACGTCGTTGTATTGGAAGCCCCTTCTCTGGTTAGAATTAGGAATAAAAATCTAATGGCAACCGAATAAACTCTCATTTGTCTTTAACTGCAGCTCTGATCAAGAAGGCAGTGGTTTTACAACCTTACACTGATGTTGTTTAGCCCCCCACCACCACCACCAGGTTTTCTCTTCCTCTTGTTTTATTTATATCCCCTTAATCGTGTAAGATAAACACTCACATAGGAACTAGAACACAGTCTTGATTTTATTGCAAGAAGAGGTGAGAACGAGAAGCAGCATATCCAGATGTTGGCTTGTGTTGACAGAACCCTTGTCTCCAGGCCGTCTTGCTCTGTGCTCCTGTGTGTGCATGTGGCCTCCTTGATTCTCCCTGCAGGAGGAATTAGCTATGACATTCCCTAAAAAGCACCACAAGCAGAGTCTCTACACTTACTGTACATGCATATTACTATAGCTTTAGCTTTTTAGATTACTAGTAGCTGCTTACACACTCTTATCAACGTGGTAGAGTCCCTCATTCATATGTTTTTCACATTCACTCTTCCTACTCATAGGTAAAGTTACAGCCTCAGAGGAATGTTTTTTCAGGGTTTCTCTGGATAGTTAATAGATCCTAGCTTCTTAAAGATGTTCTACTTGTAACCCTTTCTGATATATGCCAACATTAAATGCAAACATTAAACCCAGTATTGTGTAGGTTCCCCCTGTGCCACCAGGGCATGAATCCACAAGACCTTCGGGTACATTAGCAGTAGATCCTTTGGGTGCCCTTTGTTATGGAGTGGGACCTCCATGGATCGTATTTGTTTGCTTGGAATTTTTTAAGAATGCTTGTTCAGATTAACATCTGGGGAATTTGAAGACCAGATCAACAACCTTGAACTTAAGCAGTTGCCAGAGTTCAGAGAAGAACTGCCAGACTTGGATTTGATAAATGTCAATAGTAACTTAAATAACATCTTGTTACAACAGAGGTATGCCAAAAACCATCTCTTAACACACAATGTGTCGAACCTTAAAGCAGATTTACTGCAGCTCCAGAAGACCACACCAGGTGCCACTCCTTTCAGCTAAGAACAGGAAAATGAGGCTAAAATTCACATGGGTCTACCAAAATTGGGCAATAGAAGATTGGAAAAACGTTTGGTCTGATGATTCTTGATTTGTGCTGCGACATTTAGATGGTAGGGTCAGAATTGTGTGTAAACAACATGACAGCATGGATCCAGCCTGCATTGATACAACCTGCTGCTGCTGGTGTGGAGTGGGCATACTTTGTGCACCATAGTACCAAGTGAGCATCGTTTACATGTCACAGTCTACCAGGGTATTGTGTTATCTTGTAGTCCCATTAGGACTACAAGATAACATGTCAAAAAGCTAAAATCATCTCAAGCTGGTTTCTAGAACAGATCCGAATCCAGTAAAGCACCTTAGAGATTTGATGGAATGAGGATTCGCATCATGGATAAGCAATTGACAAATCTGCAGCAACTGCATGATGCTATCATGTCAATGGACTAAAATGTTTCCAGCACTATGTTGAATCTAAGCCTTGATGAATTAAGACAGCAAAATGGGGTCCAACCCAGTACAAGCAAAGTGTAACTAAGAGAGTGGCCAGTGATTGTAAATACAGAACAAATAGTGAACAATAATTTCCTCTGACAGGCCTGATATCATCTAGCACCCCTTAAGGGCATGTACCTCTGGGAGAACTCTTTAAGGTTCTTTGTAGAACATTGCAACAGATGGTTTTCCTATCAGAGAGGCTCTGAATGGGAAAGCCTGGAATCCCTAGCTATCTAAAGAACCATTTAACTACCCTGTTTTCTAAGAGTGTATGATGAACCAGCTCACAGTCATATTTCTTGGCAGGACTGTCAGGCACATAGGGTAAAAATAGGGCTTAATTTGAAGATGGATGTGAGTGGATGCCACATATCACTTGTGGTTGCAGCCTGTCATCTGTTTTATGAATTGAGATTCTTATATATCATCCAATTTAGCAACATGTACATCTGAAAAACAAAACAAAAACAAGATAATGGATTCTTGATATGTACAGTATTTTGTTACAATACATTATTAAGTATACATATTTTATTTATTTATTTGTAAAAAAAAAAAGAAAAAAAAAGTGGTGGCTGAAATGTGCAGCATGGATGGTATCTGGTGTAAAGAGCCCTTTACTATGACTCAAGCTTGTGGCTGAAGCAACAGGTGGATACCAGAGTGCTGAGTGTTTATGAAGCTATAAAGCTGCAGAGCATTTGATAATGCCTTGAACTTTAATGACTGTAATTAAAGACCCCCGGCGTCCGGCACAACCACAAACCATAGACAGAGCACAGCCGAGCGAGCTTGGTATGTAAGCATGGAAGAGGAAAAGGGGAAGGGAGAGAGAGAGAGAGAGAGAGAGAAGGGGAATTAAAGAAGGGCTGGGAGTTAAGTGGTTAGGTGATAGCATGCTGAGTGAGCATGCAGGGGGCCTCTGTAGGCAGGGCACATTCAGGGTCACTCCAGATCAATACACACAGCTACCCAATACTCCTTGCTCTCTCTGGGCTTTTATTACTCAAACACAACCTCACTCTCTCTCTCTCTCTCTCTCTCTCTCCAGATGACTGTGTATCCTTAGTAGTGTTGTCCTGTGTTTCAGAAGCATCTCCCCATCAACATACCATTCATGACCCTCAGAGCGATATCATCTATTTTAGTCATTCCACAAAACCTACCCATGATGTGTTTCACATCATGCTAAGGGTCTCTATTCCTCCGAACTCCAGACACGGGCGCAGAGGCTAAATGCCTCAGAGGGAAATCATTGCTGACCCTGGATGGAGTTTAGGGCTTACAAAGACCACAAAAGACATGCTGCAGTCTTCAGAAGAGTTTCACAGATGCTTCAAAAGGGTGTGTGTGTGTGTGTGTGTGTGTGTGTGTGTGTGTCCCAGCTTTAACAGACATGCAAAATTGATTATCCTTGATGCACACACTTTGTAATGTGTAATGCTTTTTAAACAGTTAACCTCCTGAGACTTAAAACCCAGCCAGTGTGTACATTGCAATTTCTCTTCACTGTTTCTGTTCATTAGCAGCTGATAACTCTGAACTTAATCAAAGGTCTTGTAATTCAGATAACATGGCTGGATACTACTTGTACAAAACACTCCATATAAAACACTGTGCTTATCCATGGCCATATAAAAACATAACAGTTTAACTAAAGATTTTGTACAGATTGCATTTGGAAACAATTTGAGAAACGTGTTGTTGTGAAACCAATTCTGAAAACACAATCACACAACGCTCTATGAATAACACTTATTTTGGTAATGATATAAGCTTCTT
>JAOVVA010000041.1:9528270-9545653 GCA_028565275.1 Leiocassis micropogon
TGTGAAACCAATTCTGAAAACACAATCACACAACGCTCTATGAATAACACTTATTTTGGTAATGATATAAGCTTCTTTAATATTAATGTATTGAACACTCACCCTATCATTTTTTTCTACCAATATCATCTGTTATATATTTTATCACAAACTAAATTTGGACATTTCTTGGAAATCATCCCGGATATAAGGCAGTTGCCAGAACCAAATTGCTATCATTATGGTAAAGATACAATGTCTCTTTGTTGGCCAAGCTCTCCACAAAACTCTTTTCCTTTCCAGAGTTCTTTTACAGCGGTCCACCTGGTGAACTGTCTGCAACATGGCCAGGATCTCACTCTCTTCCAAATGTGGAAACTATTTGTTAAATTGTGCCAATGAACTGTAGTTTAAACGGACGGCGATAGCTGCAACAAGAAATTTTGTTATTCCATTAGGAAGGATTAGGTGTAAACACTTCCTTTTGTATTATGTAGATAATAAATCATTACCTGCTGTTAAAGGGCTTCGGTTGCTGATGGCATTTGTTTACAGAATAGCTATATGATAGTAACAACAGAATTACAGACAGATACCTATATAGAAATAAATTATGATAAAGTTGTACACTCTACTACATTACCTTTTTTCATTTTGTATTTCTGATATATACTTATAAGTTTGTGGTGTCGTTGTGGTGAGTGTTTGCCTAGTGAGTCATCAGTGATAAGAGACCAACAATACTCTTAACAGTGCAAACAAGTGGGGTTTTTAGAGATGCCTTTCATACAAAGAAACATTTAGTGTAACTAACTGTAACTGCCAACAGCATATCAGTGTTTATCTCCATTTCAATTATGGAAACAGAAACATTCTTATCGTGTAATAGAGGAATATAGTTTAATTCGACTGTTTTTCAATTGACCTCAGAGCACATTGGCTGCGGATCCTTTAGGTGCTGTGGGGCACGGGATGGGGCCTCTGTGAATTGGAATTGTTTGTCTGATGCATCCCATGTTTGGTGCTCCAAACACTCCAGATCTCCAAACACCCCATTGAGATCTTGGTGTCCTTGGGCTCTTTGCCTGCCAAGTCCTGGGTTTAAGTGGTGAACTGTGGTGCTGTGAGTGTTCAGATGCCTTTCTATAGTGACCAGAATTGATTTTTTTCAATGGTTGTTGCTGCATTAACTTGTCTGTGTGATTGGACAACATGGTGAGGCTTGGATGCTCATGACCCTGTCATCAGTTTACTGGTATATAATTGATAAGCAGTGTTAATGTATGAATGTTATGGTTGATATGTTCTAATACATATGCTTTTAAAAGTTTTCTTTCTACATTGTAAAGCAATGCTAAAGGCGTTCAAAAATATGCTTTAATCTCCTTTGAACAGTTAATCTTAAAATGTATCTGCTGCTTATGCTCTGTAAAGCTTTCATAACGGCCCTAATCTGAGGTGCTGCTTGTTAATTGGTGAATTTTGAGGCTGGTAACTCTAAATGAACTTCTCTGCAGCAGAGGTAAGTTTCGGTCTTGCTTTCCTGGGGAGGTCTTGATGATGCACTTGACAATACTGTTCTCGCAAGAACTATTCCAGAAAGGCTGACCTTCGTGTCTTAAAAAAACAACTGACTGTTGTTGTTGTTGCTTCATAATTACCCAAGTCCGTGTGTGTTATTTCATAGTTTTGAAATCCCCAGTATTGTTGTAGAATGTTGAAAATGAATCACTAAACAAAAACAAAGAAATTTGCAAGTGACCCCAAACTTTTGAGCGGTAGTGTATGCATATCATGTTAAGTTACATGTGGCTTACGTGGCAATAAATAAACAATTAATGTTACTTTAATTTTAAGCTGCTGTGATGTTACTCATTAATAACATACTACAAGCATTATAATGTTAATTATTAACTTTTTTATTGACATTATGCAAGTTTTCATGAATTACAGACTTACTCATTTTATGGAAGAATAAAAAGATCTTAACAGAGATATCAAAAAAGGAATTTTATGTAGCTGACAAAAATATTGGTATATTAACTGTAACACAAGTCTGAAGTGTGGTCTCACTAAAACATTTATCCTGCTTATAGTTCTGGACATAAGACAGTTGTCTACAATTCAAACTTCTCAAGAGTCTGTCTTCCAGATCCTGGACGTTCTAACTTTGTATCAGATCTTTAGATATAACAACTACAGAGTGTATGCAGTCACCGTCTGCACTTCTGGCGGTCCGTATTTTTTTTTCTTTCTTCATTTCATTCAGTCTTATCTTAAGCTTTGCATCTATAAAAACCATAAATGTTGGAAAAATGTTATATGTTCCGATGTTCCCAGAAGAGGGACAAAGAAAAAAACATTCATGTGTACAGAATGCCTGCTGAGTCTGAGTCTGACCCAGGCTGCAGATCCAGGTGGAAATTATTATATTGGTCTGTTTAATATATCTTTCTGCGGTTGACATTGCTCTATCTGCTATGTGCTTTTAATGGATTCCTCTCTCATATTGTAATAATCTGAACATTTGATGCAGTTGAAAGATGTCTGATCTGTCCTTACATTGTAAGTAAATGTAAATCTTAAAGTCGGGAATTTAAAATGTTCTCCCCTAATGTCTGGTATATGACATTAATCTGCTAGCCTGCTGTTTGTCTGTTCCACATCAACACACTTTTTGGTTTATTTGAAGTTAAATTCACTCTGAGTCACATTTATATATTTAGGTCAATATTAAAATTACAGCAAGGCTCGGGATCATAACTTCACTTCACTGCAGTACTTTCGACGCCATAGCTAGAAATGGCTGAACTGTCAGTTTGGCTGGAATGGCAACATCCTGTCACATGATCGCGAACACTCTATAAGTATGGAATATCTAAAAAGAACTTGCTGCAGGAAGAAAGCCAATTTTGGGCCAATTTTTTTCTCCCTTTTGTATTCTGAAGAGATCCATTATAAAGGAAAAGGAATAGGACCCATACCAAGAGTGCTATTTGTAGCCATGGCTTTTTTGTTTGGATTCTGCACGGCAGACCCTGAGCAGTTAAGGTGAGGTCGTGACAGTGACCTAAGGTTAAGAGATCAGAGGTTGTGAGACCTAGGCCCGGGAAGTAGTCTCCTGTGTTTATTCAAACTTGGCACTGCCATGGCAACAGACTTGCACTCTGATCCTTCTGAATGCTGTAGTTATAATAGCCAACATTTTTGATTGTGTTGTGTTATGTGTGCATAAGTGTGAGAGAATAAGAGAAAGACATAAAGAGAGACAGAGAGCATGTGAGTTTTGAAGCTTGATGAAATTAGAAGCAGAGACAGACAATGGGGAAAGTGACACACTTCCAGCACAGAGCGAGAGAAAACGTATCTTTGTTTCCATGGGCAGTAACAGGGCTCAATGTCATAAGGCACTTTATTGCTTTTTTCGTCAGCTTCCGTCGCTGGTGGAAAAAATTTAGTGGTCTCCCAATACACCTTTTAAGGATATACAAAACGGGGACTGATCTTCCTCTCTGCTTATATTGACAATTAAAAGCTAAAGAAGAAGAAGGAATAGAGCTCGGCCAAACTGATCACTTTTCGACTTGTGCAGTGGAAAATTATTTACATTGGACACTTTTCAGACAGAAAAAGTGCATCAGACACATTATTATACAGAACAAAATGTAGGCCTATGTATGTGCATGACAGATACAGTTATGGTTTGCTGTAGGAAATTTTAGCGACTCCCTGATTAACCACTTTCAATTAACTTTAAGATTTGCATCAGTTGTCGATGGCATCCGGTTATTTATGCTGAAAAATAAAATAAAAAAAATAGTCAAACATTATAAAAATGTACAAAAGATTGTCAAACACATCTTTAGTTTCATGTCTGGAAATAACTGTATGAGACAAATTGCCAACTGGGTATATTTTCCAGGGAAATCTCAGATCTACATACATCTTAAGATTGTATCTCAACCTCACTGGAATGTAGCATGGTTTTGTTTCTCCTTAGAGACCACCGTGAGAAATGAGGAGAGAAGGGAGATTGCAGTGAACCTTATGACCATCAGCAGAATCTTTAACAAACCAAAGAAGATTTTTATTTCCTGCTTTTTTTTTTAACCTATGTCTAATTTGCACGGTTGGTGTCTCAGCTTATAATGTGTAGCCAGTATGTACTGTAGAGTGTTAGGAAACTTGGTAATCTAATTATTTTTTAATAACAGAGGGATTTCTTACAGGAAAACACATCTTTAGATAGAGACAGATAGGAGAGTTTGCACGAATGAAGAGAGTCCAGTTACTTACCATATAAGTATGCAACGAGATTCAGGGCCCACTCCTTTGATGACTATCTCTTGCATGATTGAACATAAACACCATGGAGAATATTGAAGCATACAGGCAGTGGAGAATGTATGTGCTTAACTAAATGGAAACAAATGCATCAATGCACAAAAAAAAAGTTTTAGCATATTAAATCTTTGCATTAAACGAGTGTCTTAATCTTCAGTGATGTGTAAAGAAACATATGCAAACGCACACACTGTGACCGTAATGCAGGCAGGCATGAGTGATGCCACAATGTCTGGCATGGTGGCATGGCTCATCTGTGATCTGGCCATGAAAGCTTCATGGTTGGATGATTAACCTCATCTGGATCCAATAAAGGCCAAAGTGAATGTGAATGGCATGAATACAGACTATTAAGTCATAATGAAAGCCAGTTTTAGTCTTTGGTGCTCAGTGGTCATTTGATTTAGCGGCTGCTCAAATGGCACTATTCAAACATCCATTTTATTACAAACAGAGTGCTTAGGGCTAAGTGTTAAAAATGTGACGGTGACTATGCTGCAAAGATGTTTATCTGGGAGAAGTGCTCTTTGCCTATATGATAATTATGTCACTGCTGTAAGTTTGGGATGGAAAAAATTAATCAGGAACAAGGTGCAACACCTCTAATTAATGCAATCGCCAAGGTCATAATACATTATGTTGAGTTGAGTTACAGATAATAATTCATACAGTCATTAGCAGTTAGCTGATTCTTTTTAATTAGTAGGATCCTAGTTTATAAAATGCTTAAAATACACTACCGGTTTTTACCAAAAAAAAAACCCTGATTTTTTATTTCTGTCTACATTTAAAAACAATGCTGAAGGCATCCAAAATATACAATAATCTCTTTTGAACAGTTGATATTGAGATGTGTCTGCTGCTTACCCCCTATACCGCCTTCATAACAGCTCTAATCTGAGGTGCTGTTAATTAGTGATTTTTGAGGCTGGAACTTCTCCTCTACAGCAGAGGTACAGAGAAAGATGCTGGGATGGATGTCATGAGAGCCAGTTTCATTATGATGCTTGATGTGTTTTGCAAATGCACTTGACAATACTGTTCTTACAAGAACGATTCCAGGACAGCTGACCTTCCTGTCTTAAAATAATAACTGACTGTTGTTGTTCTTGTTGTTACTTAATTACCTAATGCCATATGTGTTATTTCATAGTTTTGAGTGTGAGTGTGTGTGTGTGTGTGTGTGTGTGTGTGTGTGTGCAGTACTGTCCGTAAGTCTTAGCCATATTATCTTTAGCACACATTTTATGTTTATAATGTCTCCATTATTTACCAAACCATTTAATATTTCCTATTTTCTCACATAGAATATTGACTGTGTTTATTTTATTCCTGTTTAGTGTTCTTTATAGAAATATTTTATTTTTTATAGAAATATATTTTTTTACATTTTATTTTCTTATGCCATTTTTGCATGTTTCCAAGACTTTTGCACCGTACTGTAAGTACCTGTTGTACTGATATGAATATACATATACAGTCATGTTCAAAGGTTAGTACCCCCTCATTTAATTCTATGTATTTTTGTGTAAAAACTTAATCAGATCATGTTGGGTTTTAGTGTTAGGCAAATACAACCTCTGTTGACAACATTTTTCACCATGCCTTTATCTATTAAGCAAAATGTAACCAAAATGAAAACAACATGTGGGCAATACTAAGTACCTCCTTACTGCTTCCACAGGATTTAAGAGGATAAAGTGCTGCTAATCATCAGCCCTTGATTAACTGATCATCAGCAGGTGTGCAGACCTCTATAAAAGCAGATGTTTTGGCAGTTTGTTGGTCTGGAGCATTCAGGTATGTGTTAACACAATGCAGAGAGGGAAATACATAAGCAAAGTTCTTAGAGAAGAAATTGTTGCTGAACATCATTTTGGAAAGGGTTATAAAACCATTGCCAAACATTTGGGAGAAAGATTATTCACAAGTGGAAAGCATTTAAGACAGTTGTCAATCTTCCCAGGAGTGGCCTCTCAGCACATTCACCCCAAGGTCAGACCATAAACTGCTCAGAGAAATGCAAAAAATGTAAGAGCTACATCTCAGACCCTACAGGCCTCACTGAGCGTGTTAAATGTTAAAGTCCCTAACAGCACAATTAGAAGAAGACTGAACAAGAAGAAACATCTTCTGTCTAAAAAGAACATGGAAGCACGACTGAGGTTCACAAAACTACATCTAAACAAAGCACAAGGCTTCAGAAACAATGTCCTATGGACAACAGCAACACCTCATACCCACTATCAAGCATGGTGGTAGAGAGATTTTGATTTAGGCTTTGATTTTGATCAAAATGGGCTCATTTGACAGGACAATGATCCTAATAACACAAAAACACAGTACAATTTCCCTTTTAATACAATGTCCCTTTGGGATTAATGAAGTACTAAAGTAAAGCCAAAATGTTGTTGTGTGTCTGAGGTTGTATTTGCCTAAGGTTTTTTTTTATTACATTTTCCCACTAAAACACATAGAGTAAAAATGGGGATACTAACTTTTGAACATGAGTGTACTATATATACATATATACATATAATATTAAATCCATCAGAATACTGTGAAGTTTGAACTTGTTCCAGCATCAAAAAGCAGGCGAAAACAATTTCGCACCCATATACGTGTGAGCTTTTAAGTAGGAAAGGAGTGTAGGGGTCAACACGAGGATCAGGTTATCTTTTTACCGGATTATCCACACCAGGCCTCTGCACTGCAGGTATGAGTTTTCAGCTGCACACATACAACAACACTGTTACTGCTTTAGTCCTAGTGTTAAGACTAAAAGCTTTTGTATGTAGTTAGCCAAAACATAGATTACATAAAAAAGTTTTCCATTAATAAAAACCACCAGTACTAAATTCCGAATACATTAGTCATCTAAATCATTTCATGGTGGAAGCCTCTGTATGAAAACTAAAACAAGTGAAGGTGCCTTTTGGGGATGTTTTAGACATGGTTTAATAGAATTTATGCCCAAAATAAAACTGACTTGACGATGTTCTGAGATCGTTCTGTACAAAATGTACATGTGACATTATCCAGTACGGTATCATGAAGACTACATTTGATACAGGCAGGTTTGCTCTTATGGGTTGTGACTGCAACTACAAAAGAAAATTGAGACCATATAGCACACAGTCACAGAAGGGAATTATTTATAGTTGAGTTATTTATGATTATTTATATATATATATATATATAGTACAGAGTTGGCTAAAAACATGCTTCAGGAAAAGAAAAATTATTTAAATAATAAATTGTTTGTTTTATGCTATATGAATTCATATATATGATATCACATCGTACATCAAACAAATTTTCTTCTTACTATTTTCAGACTCTGTACAGTGTATATATATATATAGACACAGAAATAGAAAAATTCTTTAAAAAAAAAAAATAATAATAATAATAATGAATTGAGTTGGTGCATATTGAGCTGAAAGTACATTTGCAGCTCATTTTATTTTAGTCAGACTTTAATGTTGAATTAATTACGCTTGACTCTTGTTGTCTCCAATCACCATTTCCCATGTAGCCACTGCTTAGTATTTTAGTAATGCTTCCTGTCACTAGGATGTTTATGTTCGACATCAGTGTGCTAAGAGATGGCAATCATAAAAGCAAACACATTATCACTAATAATCACATAACTAGTGTTCAGATCCAAACATACTGAAGACATTAAAATATTCACTGATAAATTATATTCCAGTGGTTTGTTTTGATGCTTTACCAAAAATGTTACTGTGCTTCATTACAATATATCTTGCTGGTACATTCATTTCTGTTCAAAAAAAGATTATGGGAAAGATTTTGAGCTTGGCTTTTCAGGGCACAAATATTTTACAAGAGGGGTAATCTTTTCATAGACAAGTAGAATATATTATATTGTTCAAATGCACATATAAACATTTGAAATGATAAATTATCTTCACTCATTTACCCTTACTTTAATTCAAATCATTTTATAAAAATATATATTGAAGCAAATGATAATGTCTAAAAATAAAATTATATATGGTCTCCTTGTGCTTAAATATTGTGTAGTGCATGCAAATATAATAAATGGCAAATATTTATTATTCATATGGTTTCATGAAGTTGACTATAAATCACCGCAACACTGACAAGGATAGAGTGGGTACTGAAAGTGAGTTAGAGTGACTGTAAGTTTAATTGCTGTAATTGAAGCCACGGTGTTGGGAGTTAGGTATGTTGGCTATCTTTCTGTGCAGAATGTTTGTGTGTGTGTAGTTTATGGAAGGGATGAAGAGTTCAGTTGCCATTGTTGATTTCATATTTATAGCAAACCGTTTAGCAGGCCGGCCAGTGTCAGGGTTCGCTCTGATAGTTTTAGCAGAAGCCTCTGAGCCTTCAGGCAGCCAGTAAAAGCCCCCCGTGAGACCCTCACATTACAGAGCATTTTGTGTAGCGACTACAACTCTACAAGCGACTTTCCTCCTACCAGAACTTGAAAAACATTCAGGCCAATGTTTCAGCTCTCACTGTGTTCACTGCAAGATCAGAACTTTGTTAAGTGGGTCAGAGGTATTACCACCCTTTGCCATCTGTGAATTTAGAGACTCATAACAAACAAGTCTGTCAAGAAAACCTGATACCGATGTCAGGCTAACAAGACGAGAAGGTAAATGCAATAACAGCGGTCACCAAAACACAAGTAGTTCATGTTCCACCGAGAAATGGAAACGTATGTAAGAAACGCTGACTCTGTGCATCTACATCATACATTTGAGCAGCATAAGGCATGTATTGGAACAGAGTGGGGATACTACACGTGAACTAACAAGAGACTTGAACTAAACAAAAAGTGCATATATGGTACTGTACATGTCATTCATTCATTCATTCACTCATTCAGCGATCTTCCTTTGTGTTTGGCCATCAGGCATCCCACTGGGCCTCACCGCACCCTGCATCCTGGATCTGCACTGACCCTCTCTCGACCCTCCCTGACAGCAACCTGGCAGAGAAAATTCCCATTAGAATGTGTGCAATCACTGAGATCAAATCACCTCTGCAATCATGCTTCGGTTACTTTGTGCTAAAGCTATTGACATGCACTCTAATAACTCGCCTCTAATTAACACAGAAATGTTGAGCACATGGTCTAAAAGCACCATTACGGCATGCTTTAGATGATCTGCCATCTCCATAGCAGGACATCAAATACTGTAAATGCTTCCTAATAAGCATCTCTCTTTGTTTTGGCGTGGCGTTTCGAGCTGGAATCTAAACGGTCACAGTCATTTTTAGGAATTCTGCTGATCACAGTTACACACAAACTCAGTCTCACCCACAGACCGGTGTATACTCAGATCTTCTTCCAGGCCCTTGTCAAACTCTTTGGTCATGGAGTCTTTATTACACTTAGGAGATGTGAGTGTGACGGCTAAAGAATCGGGTCAGCTCTGAGTGTGTGAATCTGTCTTCTGGATCTCATTCCACCATTCAGTCACGTGATTGTGTGTATATGCCTGTGTGTGTCAGTGAGACTGATATTATAAGCCCTATCCAACTTGGGTTTCGTCTCAGTGTCTAGTCGGTCTAGTCAGATCTCATCATCGCCTCCTCATCAGTGCTAAAGCTTCCCACAGCATGGAAGAGGAACATAGTAAAGATTGATATGGTAGGAGTCCAAGATCTGCTATTCATACTACAGCAAGTCTGTGTACAGAAGCCGTATGGGGCTATCATCGACATGTTTTTAGAAATGAAGAAGGAGGTCTGTGTGTCGGCCTCTGGATTAATGACTGTTTACATTGCTCTGTTCTGTCTGTTTGTGTGTTACTACTCAAGCCCTTCTCCAGCAGTTAAAAAGACCGACAAGGCAAATGCACCCAGGAACTGCAGGCTTAGCTGTTAGGGTTGTTACAAGGAAATTTAGGTCGTTACAAGGCCTCTACTATAGGCGTTATTATTTAATTGTAGCTCAATAATAATTCTAATTGAAAAAAAAAATAAAAATAAAAATAATATCCTAATGATAAAAAAGAGACATTTTGATTGAGAATTACATTGTAAAAAGGTAATGCACCTTTTTAAATGTTGTTTAAAATGTTAAATTGTTAGACTTTAAGATTAATAAACCTTAACAAAGCTACATTACTTGCCATCAAGAACATTACAAAATAACACATAATTACAGTCAGTTATATTTCACTGTATAAACATTCCATCTGCAATTTTCTCTCATTTACTCACTCACTCATCATCTATACTACTTTATCCTGTATACAGGGTCATGTGGAGCCTGTAGCCTATCCCAGGAGATGTAGGGCACGAGGTGGGGTACACCCTGGATGAAATGCCAATCCATCGGGGGACGGGACGGGACACATTCATGTACATACACTCACGTCCATTTACACACTATGGGCAATTTGGGAATTTGCATTTATTTGGACTGTGGGAGGAAACTGTACTACTCTGAGTAAACACACCAAGTACAGGGAGAACTCCATGCACACAGATCAAGGCAGGAATCGAACCCGGACCCCGAAGGTGCAAGGCGACAGTGCTAACCACTAAATCACCATGCTCCCAGGCTATTTTCTGTTTTCTGTTTTGTTTCTCCTGGTTTGTTATGCATTAACTGTCCCCAAGATGGTTTATCTCCTTGCACCTTCTTTGACATTCAAGTAAACTAAGCCTGAAGTATTCTGCTGTTTTTTTCCCCCCTTTGTGTGGTTCTAAAGATAGAATAAATTATCGTTTGATGAAAACATTGTCTTCATGTTGTTATTGTATTTAGAAAAAACACTTTAATGTTGTGTAGCACAAACTTCCATGTCTTCCAAGTGTTACCCATGAGAAGAAACACTGCTGACATTTCACATATGGTAACTGATACAGCTGGGCTTTTTACAGACCTGTCTACTCTCCAAATGAAATGCTTCCACATCGACTGACTAGCAGAACCACACACACACACACACACATACACACACATAAACTTTAGCTGCTTTTTACAGTGATTTAAAAAAAATAATGGTCAGTTTTGCATCTAGACATTAAACAGCCATTTACAGTCAATTATAAAAGTAATTTAATCTGCATGTGCACATATGCATGTCCAACAATTAATTAATTCAGTTAAATCAGATAAATCTTGTTTAATAAAGTAATTAATGAAATTTTATTTTAATTGATCGGAAATGACAAGACATTTTTTTTATAGATAATTCTTCAAGTTGTTTAGTTTTTTTCCTGTCATGTATTATAAATTCAGATCAAATCTAAATAGAAATGTACTGCGCCACTAAAGGGACATGAAAGAAAAAAATAAACAGGAAAAAATTCTCTTAAAAATAAAAAATTGGATTCAAAACTCATATACTTCCAAGTCTTTTAAACTGCACTCAAAAGCATGAGTCAAGTCTTGCTTCATTCTTCTTCTTTTTTTTTTTGCTACTCAATAATAAACAGGACTGAATTCTTATAACCAATGATAATGCAAAAAAAGCAGGATTTCTTAACCTTACCCATGCTTGCTAACAGAAGTTGACTAATAGTTCTTTTTATTGTTTTAATCATCCTCATTATATATACATCACTTAATTCTACATAAACATGATTTAGACTGACACTGAGATTTAATAATTTACAAATATTGTGCTAAATTAAAATGATATCAATTATGCATCCATGCTCTAATCTAAGCTGAAAATGAATTCTTCTAAACAATCAGAAGAATTCAGAAATTCTTAAGCGCATACATGTGACTAGTTAACAGTCAGTGACTTTTTTTAATTATGATTGTTGTTTGTGATAGGTTGACACTGGGGGAAAAAAGAGATGGATAAACTGTTTGATAAGGGTGTGATCAAGGTAAGGCAGACCACAACATCCTGTTTAAAAAAACGAAATAAAAAAAGGTTTCCTTGAATTTGGACTTCACGGATTTCATCTATGCTTATTCCTTTTATACTTAATTTTAACAAAGAAAGCTAAAATTTAATGTTAAACTATATATTATTAACCAATTGTTCTTTCTCTCTCTCTCTCTCTCTCTCTCTCTCTCTCTCTCCACACACACACACACACACACACACACACACACGTATATATATACAGTACATACATCTTGGAACCTCTGTGGGCCACATTCGCACAGACATTCACACATTATGGGCAATTTGGGAATGCCAGTTAGCCTAATCTTCATGTCTTTGTGACCCTGGAGTTTACCCCACCACAAGCACAGGGAGAACATGCAAACACCATGCACACAGACCTGGTGTGGGAATCGAACCGAGGACCTGAAGGTGCAAAGTGACAATGCTCCATGAAGTTTATTAATCAATATTAGGAGTATAGAACAATGAGAGACAGTATGTAAAACTATCCATCATGTAATTTCAATAAGAAAAAAATTATATGGCTATCCTGGCTAGCCCTGTAATAATATAAAATAATAATAATAACTGATCAACTTGCTGATGCAAGAGGCAATGTCACAGTAGGTACGATCGTAGGCAGTCATAGGCAAGAGGGTGCAGCCTGAGTGCCGAAGGCATCACAGCCCAACCTCGAGTGTAACAATTATAATTTTTAAATTTTTTTATTTAACTATTTAGCTATTTTGTGTTTGCCAACACAAATTCTTTTGTGGAGCTGGTGGAGCTTAGCGACCGGCAGTTGAAAGTACCATATTTTCAAATTCTAACTGGTATTATGTAGCCAAAAGGTGAATAAAAAAATAAAACAAGAAGCTGGTTGGACAGTCCTGTAAATCTTTATACTTCCTATTATTCTGCTTTAGACGATCATCTCTGCTAACTTCTGCGTTCCGGGGTTTTAAATCCCAATTACTGTTAAAATGAAAATCTATCACGCCAGGGTGTACGATCACTTGTTCAACACATTAAGTAATGCTCTTGATTAGGGGTTACAGATGGATTCGCAATTCAGTGGCGATTCAGAATGACCTAGAAGCAATTATTATTAAGTACATAGTAAGTGTTGTTTAAAATGACACAGGGTTATCAGATGGGTTTTCTTGCTGAAAGTGCTTCTGTGACTAGTTTTGAATGTGTGTTTTGGATTGTTGCTGCTCTCCCTTCACTGATCCGCTCTCACCTACACTGCAACTGGCATTTAGTATAATTAACTATTGTACAACACCTGGGACACTCCTGGAAAACCTCTTGTCCGATCCGATTACTCGGGTTAAACTAACTGTTGCATAAATGCTGATACAATCTAAAACAAAGTACGGTTTGATCTTGCAAAACAATATGAATAACTCGAGCTGTTTAGATGCTGTTTTGGGAATAACTTTAGCAAATTGTAGAAAGCTGCTATAAGGCTAGGCAGAGGTGAGAAATTATATTTCATAAATTTAGCCTCCACTATAGCCTGGCACTCCAGTCAAGGTTTACACCCTCTTGTGCCTTAAGTTCCTTGGGATAGGCTCAAGCCCCTGTGACCTTACACAGGATAAGCAGTATAGATAATAGATTAAACAGAGCAACTTGTTGTATGATATACTTATTGTGCCTCAGCATTTGGCCTTTTTGTAGAGGATTTCTACACTTTTATGTATGGCTTCTGCTCTGCTTGCTTGTACATGTACGTGTACAATATTTATTTATATCTATAACATGGTTTTGCACATATGCACTCCACGTATGTTTTAGGGCATCTCTTTTCATCCCTCAGCCCAGCAGGAGACACTGTACTCATCTGAGGCATGTAATTTCAACCCATGGGCATTAAATGGAGCTAATACTGTAACCTCTATCCTCATTGAGCATCTTATACTCATCCGTCGATCCCTCTTTCACTTCCCTTATCCTAATCCTCCCCTTTATGTCAGCTGTGCAACATCCATCTCTGTCTCTCTGCCTTCAGTGCAGGTCTCCTTCTAGTCCTGTCAGCTTATTGCTTAAATTTGGACTATAAACAATTGTTTAAGCTGTTATAGTGTGGCAAGTGGAGACCATAGCATCACTGGATTGTTTGTGCTGTAGTGCATGTGAAATTACAGAAATGGGAAAGAATTTAAAGAACTTGGACTGTAGTAGACAGCGTGGCTCCTGCTTTGTGTTAGAGGGCTAGACACTCTTTATGTAGATTCATGAGTGGAATGTACTGTCATAGCCCTGAAGAACTGAAAGGACATGAGATGTAAAACCTCATCAAAAGGAAAGGCCAAGGGATTTAGTTATTGCATCACTCCATATTTCCCTCAAAATCCTTATTTTATCCTGTGTCAGGGATGATTAGTGAGTCGGTACATAACACAAGTGTCTGTGGGGCAGATCATACAGAGATCTTTAAAGGTATAAAAATTGACGTATTGAAGCACCAAATTCAAACAAATGCAGTCTGCATAAATGCATGAATAAATAAATAAAACATGCCACAGTGCAGCCACAGAGAATGGAAAATTTTCAAACACATAATTTATGGACAGGATATGAAGATAACAGTGTGCAGAAAGTTTAACTGTTTTCACCCCTTTTCAAAGTTAGGGATGTCCTCATATCATGTTCATTATAGTGCCCCCCCCAACCCTAAAAAAAAAAAAGAGGTTGATTGCTGCACATGCCAAATCAACTCCACATATTTTCATCATGATATGACAGACAGTGATATGTCACATAACACTGTGTGTTATAATGACCATCTGTGCATCCAGGCTCCTGCAGTCTGTGGCGCCTCATCCTTTTGCCTCTGAGGTTTCACAGCAGGTTACCATCATCATATGTTCTTGGAGAGACAGAAAGGGAGAAGGATGGACATGGCTGAAGAAGGGAATTAGGGATTGAAGCAGGAATGCTGTCATGCTAGGTGCCCTGACAGCTTGCACTGCGGTGGCTTAGCCTGATCGGGGCAGCACATTGCAGCCAGACGTGCAACAGATGAGTCCTGGAGTCAGACTCCAGCAAATGATAGGGGTCAAATATGGCTGAATTTAACCCTGATGCTGCAGTCAATCACACAGTGGGACTTGGCCAGTCTAAGGATGACAAGTGAAACCCCATAAACATGCATTAAATACATTTTAATCAAGGGTATAATTACATAAAACTATCACAAAGCTGCTTTGGAGACGAGCCAGTGACTGCTTCTTGTTCTGCGCCACATGTGGTTAAGCCCATTTGAATGAAAAGCTTTGTCATGGTCATGATCAGGGAGTTGACTTCATAAGGGAAGAGAAAAGAAATGCGTCTTTTCAGTTTCATATCTCCTAGAGGAATCTAGGAGGCAGGCATAGAGTAGTATGGCACCTGTGTCTATACACTTACAGAAAGTACTTCATTATATCAGGCCTGAATAGTAAGACACTGCTAAACAAACAATACATGCTTTCCTGTCACACATAAGCAGAGCGTAATGAGTTCACCTTTTTTCCGCTCTTGTTCTTTCCCTCTGTAAGCCTCTGTGTCAGTCTCCAGGTGTGCACTTTCCTATCTGGTTCTTATCCAACACCTTCACCTCTGGACACCTGTGTAATGACAAAAAATATCTCAAGAATGCTTATCTCTTGCTATATCTCCTCCTCCGTACTATATGTTAACAGACACTGAGTAAGACATTTGCTGATGTTTATATATGTTTATATGTTTTATGAAAGGCTTCCTAGCACCTGGATCACTATCCCCCCCCCCCCCTCCCCCCGTCTGTCTCTTTCTGTATGTGTCTGTGCTGAGAGGCTCCATTGTAAGGTCTTACTCTCTGGGTGTCCACTCTGACGCGCCACAGTCTGAGGATCAAGTTCCCTGCGCGGCTGGACTCTGTTCTCCAGTTCCCCACTCCTGAATCCTCTGAGCACTGTGGCGTAGCGGTCACAGATCAGTGATGCGGCCATATGACAGGAAAAAAGCAGCAACGCGGAGGTCTCTCAGTAACCAAGACAGATGGCAAATTCAGTGTTCATGCCATGCTGTAGACCATAGGGAATTATAATGTTACAATGAGAGCAGATGTTTCAGAAGCTGAGCATTTAGGCTCATGTGTGGTTGTGGAGTAATTATTGGAAAGTACATTTTGGATATTTTTAAAATGATATATACAGTGGAACCTCGGATTGCGAGTAACGTGGTTTGGGAGTGTTCCGCAAGACGAGCAAAGATTTTTAATAAATTTTGACTTGAAAAACGAGCAAGTCTTGGTTTACGAGTACCGAGTATCATGTATCACGCATGCGCTTCTTGTTTTGACGCCGAGCGTCACGTAATCACAACTGAGCCAATGTTTGTTCTCTCTCGTGCGCTCCGGAACTGTGGGTAGTTGTCTCCCCTGCTGGGTCTTAGTGCGAGTTTCTTACTGGTATAATCAACATCCGTGCACGCGTGTACTGTTTACTATAACACTGTGACCACGTGTGTATGCGTAAAACATATTTTATTTTGCATTTGTAAGCGCATGTGTACAGCGCGTACTGTTTCTTATAACACATGTGTGTGCGCGCGTGTAAAGCAAAAGAAAGTCTCATTCGAGGTTAAAGATTAATTTTCTCCCTCTTTGTTTCAGCCTGTTGTTATGTGTGTGTTAAGATGAGAGGGGAGAGACGGGAGAGGCTGATTCCTCCTCTCTGCTTACTTTAGATTCACACACATACACAAACACACACACACACACACACACACACATATGCACACACACAGCGCCTGTGCACATAAATGGAAACACTTATCTGTCGGGATACCTTTTTTAAAAGGTTAAGTTCAGGTTAATTTGTTTTATTTTTACTTTATATTTTGTATTAATTATTTTTATGTATTTGTTTTTTTTGAGCTGTCTTTCCATTATTTCTTATGGGAAAATTTGATTTACGGAATTTTGGAATACGAGCCCACTTCCGTAACGAATTATACTCGTAATCCAAGGTTCCACTGTACATACATACAGACATACAAGACCATGACAAGACATATTAATGCTGTCATGGCAAATCAGGGGCTAGTTCACCAAATAATGATTTCTGAACGTTCTTTTGTTAAAGCATTAGTGTTTAAAAATTTCTATGACCTTTTTTTTGTTTTTTTTGCACTATTCAAGATCTGCAAATCCTCCATCTTTTTATTTT
>JAOVVA010000041.1:9558401-9578502 GCA_028565275.1 Leiocassis micropogon
AATATAATATAATATAATATAATATAATATAATATAATATAATATAATATAATATAATATAATATAATATAATATAGCCTAATATATGTTTTCGAAGTAATGCTGATAGGCTAAACTATAACTGCATGACAAATTGTGAGCAATAACAGACATTTTCTGAGCTGCGAATTTTCAACGTCTCGTCTGAACTACCATCAGTTATGTGAGTGATGCTAATGGAGGTTATAAATAATAGCAGGGCCATGTGCCACCCCGCTGACCGGCGGCCGCTGCGCTCCGTTTCCCTCCTCGCTGCTTTGGGTAATTAGTCGTTAACAGCGCAGTAATGCGGGGCTGATGGATGGCCGCGTCACTGCTCTTCAGTCCTGACTCCTCTGTTATAGCGCCTCTCTAACTCCTCATTATATACACACACACACACACACACACAGGAACCATGCGCACACAGAACTGTAGGAAGGAAAGTGCTCTTATCCAGACACATTTTAAGAGATCTATCTATCTATCTATCTATCTATCTATCTATCTATCTATCTATCTATGATACAGTTATAAAGTTATTTGTGCTCCAGCAAAAAAATAAATAAAAATCGGAAGCATACAAATGCTATTATTCCATTATTTCTCTCTCTCTCTCTCTCTCTCTCTCTCTCTGCCTCGTGTCTGTTTTTAATTTAGACTTTCACTTCTCCGACCCCAGAGACATAATTATACACATTTTTCCCTTTTCTTTCCAAACGGCAAAAAAAGCCTCACAAAACTTCTGTCCAAAACGGAATGAACTATTAATTTAGACTAGTAGGCCTGGCCCTAATGCAGTCCAAGGATCAGTCGGGGAAAAATGACTTTGGGGAGCTGGGTATATCACAGGTCAATCACAGTCATTGTTTTAATAGAGCAATTCAAATATGCTATTAAAATACTATCAGATATCACTATAGTGAGCTTGAGGTATACATGTAAAACGTGAAATCATCTCTCAGTCTAAAAGTGTGGATCAGTCAAAGACTTATCACCTTCATTGACTGATAGTGTGTGTGTGTGTGTGTGTTTAAGCCACTTCTTAAACCAAGTACCAGGGCTCGTTTTAGAAATCTGGGGATCCGCCCCCTCGCTCTGTCGTTGCTTGGCTGGGAGGCAGAAATGCACACTGGGAAGCGTAGTTCGGCGGGGTTACTATCTATAAATGGTCTTATTGGCGTGCAAACAGCGGGCAAAACTACAGCGTTCGGCGCGAGCCGGAGTCAGCTGTCAGTCACGCTGACGTCATGTGTGTTTGGGTCGCACCTCGGCGCGCGGGCTTGCCGTTAGCTGGATGGACGCGTGAGGGGAGACCCTCGATGCCGCGGGGTCTCGAGCGCGCGCCGACGAGCCAAGTGTCACAGCGATCAGTCCTAAAATGGGGTGGATCTTAAATCATAACTGCGAGATGGAGACGTGAGAGCGTATATAGCCTGTGCACGGTATCACCCGCGAATGCAGAGAGCCGCGTCTTAGTGTTTCTGTTCCCTTTTCATATCTACACAATTGAGCACCGAGCGGCGAGGCTGCCTCGAGCTGCGAGGCTGCTAGGCGGAGGCAAGCCGAGCTATTTTCTGCTCGTCATAATAATCACGAACAAGATGAAGCGGCGGAAAACGGTGCTGGCGGCGGCGTTTTGCTTCTCCTTTTGTCTCGGCACGCTAATGAACGTGCTGTTTGTGCCCGGCTTCGAGCCGCACCAAAGCCACGCCGCGGCACGACAGCGCTCGTTCACAGAAACGCGTTCGCCTCGGCTTCACCTCGGAGAGCACTTTGCGTCTGTAACCGCACCGATCCCGGAGTCCAGCAGCGCTGCCGCGCTCGGCGATCTGCGCTTACAGATACGAGGCAGACTCGGAGAGGTGCTCCGGTACCAGACTGGGGACGAAGACGACGCCGCTCGCCCGCTCGAACGCAGACGGCTGATGGATCTCGAGCGCGCGGAGAGAACCGAGCATGCGGATGAGGCGCGCGGTAACGCGGCCGGGCGGCGGGCTGATGCACGCGTGTCAGGCGGGGCGCTCGGGTGTGCGGCACTGGAGAGAGCCAGCAGTGTGCAGTTTGTGGGCTCGGGCTACACCAAAGCCGTGTACCGAGCGGAGCTGAACGCCAGCTTCTCCGTGGCTCTCAAATCCGTGGATCTCAACGGCCACGACATGGAGAGCTGCGTGAAAAGGTACAGCTCAGCTGAGGACTGTTACAGACTCGCTTCGTTCAAGATCATCAAGGAGATGACACTGATGGAGAGGCTGCAGCATCCCAACATCCTTAAGGTAATCTTCCTTAAAAACAACAACAATACACTGAGAGAGTTACGCAGCTCATAAACAACCAGATAACCTCAGCTGACTAAAATCTGATGAAATATTTTATTCAGTTAAATAAAACCACAAGTTGCAATTTTTTTGTATCAATATAATCGATTAAATCATAGCATTTTCTATTGAAATAACCAATTTAGGCTGCGTTATGCGTTATAAATCACTTAGTTTTCAGCTCTTTTCCTGAATAAGCATCGGAGGTGTGAATGTTTACGCACCGCGTGAGAAAATGAGTACACAGGTTTAATCTAACACTTCAGCTAAATGTGTGTATTCAGCTCCTGTGGATAATACACAATGCCATTTGCTTATTTATTAGCATTCGAGCTGAGGGTAAGGCTTCTTTGGACTGGTTTGGTGATGAAATGGTTCCTTAAGCACATATTTGGAGACATTTAGGCCTTTGAAATAACAAAAGGCTTATCACAAAAATTCAGCTTTAGTTATTTGTAATCTAGCGAACACTAAGGAGTTTAGTAGGCTGTTTTAAACTGTTCTGTGATGTGACATTCATTGTTTTATCACATATCCTACACGCACACATCTGGAACGCCTGGAATAGATCTAGTAGCATATGGGGGGAAAAAAACATCCAATTATTTTGTAGATATTTTTCCCCCCAGTCACATCGAAGGCCAATATCGCTGTTACGATTAATATCAGTCGTTCCTCCTAACTGAAAGAACTGGACGCACGGGTTTGGCCGCAGATCGTTGAGCTGGTGGTCTGAGTGTTTTTGTTCCTCGCTTGATCCCACTGTGTGTTTTGGATACTGATTTGGCTTTGGGACAGTGAGGCGTTTCGTTTCTCGGTAAAAGTTAATTACGGAACCTTAAACAAAATGTGATTAAGTTGCAGAGCGCGCGCGGGTGTGCGTGTGTGTCACGCATGCGCTAACCGCAAAGGTGAAAGCCTGTGCCAAATTCAATCCTACAAGAATGATTTGCACACAAATCATCAGCGGATAAATTAATGCAGCACGAAATTAGTTCATACAACACCGGGGATTTTTTTCTGAAGGTGCACAGACTGGCAGAGTTGAAAGTTCTGCGCCTTGTCGCCTCAGCACGAGCAGGAAATCCCCAGACAAAAGAAAATCCAGCTAAATTAAAATAGGTTTTCAACTGCAGAGTTATGAAAAGCTGCTCATAAAGATTTATACAACTTTTTGCACTGCAAAAAATTTGATTAGACATTTTCAGACTTTTTGTTTGTATACATTTGCCTTTTCCATCAAATCAGTTTAGATTCACAATGATGTAGTTCAGGCACAAGATTTACATGCTCCTGTTTGGCACACTATTCTTTGAATTTTCATGACAGCAACTAGTGTAAAAAAAAAACCCTCAAATCTTTGAATTATTTACATAAATTTAAAAGTGTCTCTGTATGTCCTGTTTTTGTTTTAATGGCAACGCGTGCTCAAGCTGGCATGAACTCCAGAAGTTCAGTGTGCAAATTCTTATAATCCATTTGAGAACAAATCATGTGTCATGTGAGCACATATACTGAAAGAGATTAGACACAAGGAAAATCTAACCTTTTGTACAAAGCAGTGAACATGGTCAAAATCACATATTTGCTTCGATTTAAATAAGAATCTAGAAATAGCACATAAATCTAGAATTTTTTATATTCAAGACATTGAATTTTTTTTTGTTGTTCTAAATATTTTTAAACGTTTATTTCCCATTTAAATTATGAAAGGATGAATGTCATATTGTGTGAGATATGTTTTTAAAAGACAAAGTCCAGCGATTCATATTGGCTAAATACATGCACACTAAACAATTTTTTGACAACATTTTCTGCTTGTCAGCTGCGGCCTAAATAGCCAAAATTACCAGCACTGACCGAACATGTTAACATGCTGAATTTACTTTTACAGTCTAGAATTAACACCTAGTGTAGAATTAACACCTACGGTGTAGAATTAACGCCTCTGCTAACTGATTCAACGCCTACAGTGCTAAATTGACACGTCTGTTAAGTCAATTAACTCTTGTGGTTTAAAATATGCTTTAAAGCTGAACTACACCCCAGAATAGCAAATTCAGCAGTTTGGATTTTGCTGTGTTTTAGTGTTTTCAATTTATTTAGTTGAGGTCATGACATAAATATCTGTATTATAAATAAGGTGTGGTGAGTATTAGTGATAGTCTTAAGCTCTGTTCGTGCCACAGGCTATATTCCTTTCTTTGAATTTGTTTTTAACGGATATGCACTGTTTATAGCTTTACATTTGTTTTGTAACCCAAGGGTTTTGTTTGAATTGATAATGATTACATGGATAAGACATGCTTTTAGCTGAAATGTTAACTGTTAGTCACACTTTCTTTGTTTCCTTTTTTTTTCAAGATGTGGATGAACCAGTTGAATGTGGAATAGTTTAGTCAACTGTAACTCTTTTGTTCCTGGCTGTTTGTGATCAGTTAATAAATATCATGTTTCCAAAATGGTATTTTATTCATTAGATTTGGAGTGAGACTGTAAAACATTTTAGATACTTTACAACATGCTTTTACATTTGCTTATTTTGTCTGAGATAGTCCTTATGTCTCCGTTAATCATACACTGGCACTCATTCAGTGGCAGAACTATTGCAAATTATTGACTAGCAAACCGGAATGCATCCAAGCAATAAATTGTTAGATTTATCTTCAGTAAGTGCTCATGCTGAATTCCGTGCCACGTCTCTGCGCTGCAACTGTGTGCTTCTGAGCAGAGCAGCGCCTGTGGCTGCTGACACATCAGCTAAATACGCCAGAAATCTTTTTTTAATAACACATTTAAAATCATAAGCATTTGATTTAAGAGACACCTTCATAATACAGTATAAGGATTAAGATTAAAGTATTATCATCTATATTTAAGTATTAAAGTACAGCACTGGATTTATGTTTCCTGAGCTAAAGCCTAACCTCACCAATCTAAGGCTCAAAGTGTTGCTTTTCGTTTTCTTTGGCAGGAGCATGTTAGACAGAATTTTGCAGTCCGAGAGGTCAGAGGTGAGATCTGATATGATGGCTTGATTAAAACCAGGCCGGGGTTCAGTAGGAGTGCATAGAGCGTGGTTCTGCTCTGAACTGGACCTTGTCTTTGTATGAAATGGTTAGAAAAAAGTATCCTGGGGTCTACATCCCTAATGCACATCCTGAAGTAAATCATCCTATGAGTTTTCTGCTTCTGGAAGTGTACACCTGATGTATAAATAGGTTTATGTAGCCCTGGAAGAACTGGTGTGTGTTGCATGCATGGGGTGGGGGCTGGGGGTTAATGGGGATAGTAATCGGGGGTGATTACGCCTCTGGCAGAGCTGAGTGACTCTCGTGCCCTCTGCCATGTTTGTGGGAGTGTGAACAAGACGGATCGGTGATGGAGATAATGCTAGAGGCAGGCTGAGTTTGCTCGGAGAAACTTTATGTGCGCCGGGTCTCTCGCCCTGAGAGACAGGTAATCATTAAGCAGCTAGTGTTAATGTGAAAGCTAGATGTCCTGTACACAGAGACCCCCAGGGTTGTTTTCTGCAGGGAGAAGGACGTGAGAGGGGCCAAAGCCTCAGCCCGAGCTCTCTCTGTAATTAAACACGGGTTAACACTTTAACCTCTCACTTCCACAGGAAGGAAGTTTAAAAAAAGAAAAAAGCCTAAAAAATTCCAGACATAGTGTGATTTGTATTGTACTTCTTTGTGTTTTTCTACACTAAAATTGATCACAGGCACAGAGTATTGATTTCCATTCATTTCTGCAGTGTTTGCTTGTGTAACAAACTGAGCAGTGCTCTGGCACAGGGATTTAATAAAAAATATTAATGTAATTCACAGTTATATTAAAATGTAATGTACTTGTAAGGTGTCTTAAACAGAAAAAAAAACTTTAATTGAATTAATTATAAAGTAAGTAAGTATTTCTTTATTTTGCCATTATAAAGTTGTCATTACATTTATTACTATATTACATGTCTTTGCCTTGATGCCAAAACTGAAAACTTAAGATCTGGCCACCAAATTTTTGTACAAAATTAAATGAAGCCTTTATTATGGAAAAACACAGCCGATGTTAAAAACATTTAGTCATATTTCAATTATATTAATGTTAAAACTGTGTATATAAATTTAATGTTATACAACATACAATTGGCACCAATAAAAGACAGAAAGCTCCCCGACTGCTTAATCTAAGTTTAACTGCTGTACATGATACGCCATCATCTATTTAATCAGAATAAATGCTTTTTATTTTTTAAAAGAATAAAACTCACTTTGTTTTAATATTTTGAAAACAGTTCTTTAAAAATCTTAGACCTTATTTCTTTAACATATTTTGCTGTTAAGTATTGTTTCTTCACATTGCAGATCAAAGAGGAATTAATTTTTTTTTATATCTGATCTGTATATACGTTGTAGCATCCACTCATTACAGCCGTTCATCATTACGGCTTTATAGCATTGCTCTTTGCTTAGTTTGATCCTCACAGATCATTGTTGGTGTTTATGCTGACTAGTGAAGGACAAGAAAATGTATCTAAAAACATGGCATCCAACATGAATACACAATGTGGAATATATCTTACACTTGTTACGTTTTCAGCGCTTAGTTTGCTTTAGGTCAGGGCCCTCTTCTCCTCTAGCCTGGCTTCATTTAGTTTTCACAGATTTTTTTTCCAAATAGGCTGCACACTGAGTTTTGATTATCAATAATAACAATTAATAATATTAATACAAGTATTATTATTATTATTATTATTAATCATCGCAAAAACTTCACTTCCAGCAATTTATTCATAATTAATTTTATGAAAAAAATACGGTACACTATAAATGATATTTAAGTTGCCAGTCTTAACAAAGACAAATCTCCTGACTTAAAACCCCAAAGACTCTCATTAATGTTAAAATAATTATTCCACTATAAGCAAGATGCCCTGAGTACATCACTGTCGATAATTAAACCTCCTGGAATTCCTGAATGAAAGTGTTTACTCAGCGAGAGCTCTCCTCAGGACGGGCCTGAATTCCTGTTAGGCGTGATAGTCATGTCCAGCTCTGTGTCTCCGCGCCACACTGTTTGTTTGAGCAGACTTTCTGACTACAGGGGTAGCTTGAAGAGAACGTTGATTTCTATCTCTCTCTTTTTCTGCACTCTTTCTGCTGCACACGAGCTCTTAAAGATCCTTATTATTTTTAGCGGTTCAGTTCACAGTTCCAGATTCCAAAGAGAGAGAGGGGGGGATTGCTGTGCAAATATTTATAGGTGAAGAGATTTCATTTAGATGCTGTCATCATGACAGCTTTAGCATTGCTGGATTTTATATTTATATTTAGTGGCGTTTCTTGAGGATTTGTCCTTAGGGAGGTGCTTACTAATTAGAAAATCTTGCTGAATCTGGATGTAAAGAGGAGGCAGAGGGAAAGCGTGGTGTGTTTATACTCGTATTTAATCCTTTTGCAAGCACTTGCATGCTTAAGCAAATACGTTTTAATGATTTAAAAAAAAAACTTTATTAAAAAGCACCGTAAGGCAGCGATATGTAAAGTTTAGTTTTCCAGTGAGGGAGAACTGACTCAAAGGTTTTTCCAGCAGCGTCCCATCCAAATTCTGATGAAAATAGGGCACTAAATTATAACCTCACACCCAACCGCTCGCATACTCTCTCTCACGCATAACACGGACACATTTAACACAGGCTTGAATCTCATCCGAGCTATAATTCACCACCCACACGAGTCATGCGATTAGGATCACGTTCGCGTCTCTGAGCCTCTCTTGTTCGAGCGGACAGTTGCTCGTTCACTGACCCAGAGCCGTACACACCTGGCTACCATTGGCCTGTCCCATTTCACAAACATCACCATCCTTGTGGACGTTTTGATGCGCTGCCAGTGTGCCCTCGTTAAAAAAAAAAAGCGTGGCAGAGGCAGACGTGTCCGTGTTTGCACGTGCACCGAGCCTGTCAGGCCAAGTGTGTATTTACAAATTAATAACACTTCATACAGAAATGCTTTTGTACAGGCCTTAGAGCGTTGGCATACACTCTGGTTTGGTACTTTTGGCAGTGGGGTAGATAGATGCTTGTAGATACAGTTTGGATTTCTCACCTTTGCTTTAGATGAAGTGAACTTCTTGTGTACTCTGTACTGTCCATGGTTTTCAGCATTAGCACTTGTACGTGCGGATGAATGCGACCACTGTATCGATTATACAGCAACTAGACACTTTCTGGCTGCGCACGGTGGAAAGTGAGATACAGAAGACGGGGAAAAAAAAAAGAAATACGACAAAGTTAATTTAACATGTTGCAACTTTTGCCCATTCGGTTAAATGAGGAAATGTCATAACACGTACAATGATCGTAGGTGCTTTTCCAGCCTAGTGTCACACAAAATTTACGGCACGTATAACAACCGTGAGTGTGATCATGTTTGATTTCTCCCAAATGTACTTGCGAGAAAAGCAGCAAGCTCCGACCCTGCATTTTTATAACTTTTCCTACTCTGGATTTCCTGTGCATCTGCAACTGTAAGATGCTACTTTTGCTTCTTCAGCACTAATGCATTCTGGATAAAAAGAAAACCTAATAATAAAATATATACATAGAATTTTTTTAACAAGAACAAATTGCATAAAGCACTGCATAATATTGTACTATTTAAGCATGAGTAACTTTTTAAAATGATTACATACAGTATATATTTATGTCAATCCTTGTGAAAAAAAGAGTTAGATTTATTTTCCTAGTAGAGTTTTTATGCTCACATTTCTACTCGGTCTTCCTTTTCTATCAATCAGGGAAATCTTGCTTTTGGACTGAAAAAAAAACAACACTTTTCATCTTTTTGAGATTTCTTTACAGAATCTTAAAACACTATTTTCACCATGTAGAACAGAAATAGAGGACATTTGTTTTCTGCATTTTCTTTCCATTTAATGCTGCTGATTTCATCCCAACAGCTAACGGTGCAAACTGGATTAGACCCGTGACCGGGCCTTTAAGGATTTTCTGAACCAAGAATGTAAATTGGTTTAAAACCAAGACTTATTTTTAGCGTGCATAAGTAAAAGTGTCTTGCATGCTTATTAGAGTGTCCCTGGAGTGTTGCATGCATGCTTTGGAAACAAACAAACAAAAATTAATTTTTAGGTGTATTCTCTTACAATGTTAAAACTAGAATAATAAATAAATATTGCGTTTTAATTCACTTTTCTTAAAAAACCTAAACAGATACAATGCAGGACTGGAGAAATGCAATTACACTTAAAGTAAACTGACAGGACAGACAGGTTGACCTTCGACCTGAGTTCAGACAAAATGGCACCATGTGGTCGAGCAGACAACCACGGGTCCTTCACGTTATCTTCCTTACACACGACGAGTCCCGGCAGCCGAGGAGTCTACCATATACACACACTCACACACGCGCACACTCACACAGACACAGTCAGTCACAAGATTGCTTCACCAGTAGGAATGCAAACAAATAAACATGAAGCAAATGTTCTTATCACACAAAGAGCCCTGGCTTCCGTATCCGCCTCTAGCCTGTTAGAGGTTCCAAGCTCATTCTATATTTATATCAGCACCTGCCATCAGTTAGCATGTCACAATACTGACAATATTTTAAAATAATATTATTTTCAAATACGCTGAACAAAAAACGAGTGAGAAATCATCATGTACCTACTTAAGTGCATGCTCTTTCATCACCACAAGCAGGGCAGTGTGAAAGGGCTTTCCACCATCCTATGCCTAGAGTGCTTTCCTTTCAAGCCACATGGCTGGCACGCCGACACACACAGCACACATCACACACACCACCCATAACTTCCCCCAGGCTAAATATGCGTGTGCCAGGCACGCCCAATCTGCGTCTGTGTGTGTGTGTATATGTGTGTGTGTAAGGATGGCCATCGGTAAGCAAGCTTAAGATTCATGGCATTGGCACTGTCATTTTTAGCATCTCCAGAATTGTATCAGATGACAATGACGTCAGGAATCGCTTGTGCGTTAGAGGAGCGTTACTCCAGGAATAGATGTTTGCAGGTGTCAGGACGTTCACAGTACAGCCTGGTGCGCGAGTAAAGCACTGCATACGCGTTCTCTCCTAAAATGAGTTCAGCACACACATGCACACATACACTGAGTGCAGCAGAGAACTCTATGCTTTAATCCTCTAATGCTTTAGAGGATTTCATTACAAACCAGGCGAAGTTAACCCAATTAGTTCGAGAAAAAAAAAAAAAGAAGACAGGAAGAAGACAGGCTGTGATCTGTTAATGAAAACGGTCGGCCGTTTTCCACTTTGTAGCCAGGGACGCTGGTGGTGGTACGGGCCGGTCACATTGCCATGGGTTGTTTTTGCTTCCAGAAGAAATTTCATGCTGTTTAAGTTTAACTAGCTTCTTTGGCTCAAATTGGCTAAAGAAAATGTTTCTGTAAGCAAAGTGCCAAATGCTGCGGCATGCATGCCCCGGCAGTACGCAGGGAAAAGGACATTTAGTGACGCTGCACTCCACTACACCCCCCACCTCTACCCAATACACTCGATTTGCAGACACCCGTATGATCTGACTTCCTAATAAAATTTCCATACCTGATAGGACTGGCTCATTGTACTTCGCTCATGCCGTTTGCTGACTCGTAAGCATGGTTCTGATTTACTCTTATCTTTAAACTGGAACTTCACTTCACTCACCAGACGCACACACTCAGACAAAATCTATCCGTCTGAGTAAAAACAGTGAAATTCTACACAGTGCTGTTATCTCGCCAGATTGACAGTCTAATATCGCTGCTCTTGCTCTCTCTCTCTCTCACCCTGTCTTCTTTCTATCTTTCTCACCCACAGCTGTATGGCTACTGCTACCAGGACAGCAACGATATCAAGGACACGGTGACAGCTATCACGGAGCTGGGCAGCCCTCTAGAGATGATCCAGTTGCTGCAGACACCCTGGGAAGAGCGGTTTCGAGTGAGTGTGTGTCTGCGTCTGTGCCATATCACACATTCCATCAAGTGTGTGTCTGCTGTAGGAGGAAGTTTGGGAGGGGATTCAGGGAACTGCTCATACTGTACATACTGAACCTCGGCAACCGGACACGCAACCAGACATGCAAAAAAAAAAAAAAAGGAAAAATCCAAAAACTCTGTAGGCCGATACGGTGCGTAAAGGGATATTTAGATTAATATGCGGATCGGAGCGAGCGCCGTTACAGTAAGTTAGCTGTGTAAAGTCGAGTCTGGCTGCAGTCTGAGACGGAGATTCGGTTTCTGTGCTTTCTGCTCAGCTCAGGTCAGAGGAAGGGGCTCTGGAAGACCAGGTGATTTCCAGCATGTGGCATTCTTGCCACTTCCTTTTCCTTCTGGTGTGTGGCATAAAGATCACCCAGTTGACCCTACAGATTGCTCTCACTACTGCAGGCCAGCAAGTTAATTTCCTATTACTTCCTGTTGCCAAGTGTCCTGTCCTGGTGAGGAATGAACCGATCTATCCAGAGTAGAATCTTACAGCACAATGCATGTCTCACTACATCTTTTATTTATGAAGCATCACGTGGTATTTCATTAGCTTCATATTATATTTTATTGTGTAAATTACAGTGCATAAAATCCATGTTAGAATTTTGGGACAAGTTGTTGTAATTAACACTTGTGCTAGTGTCATGTGGGCTGATGTGAAATAGTTACTCTTATCAACTAGATTCCTCTTACACCACATCAGTTTGCCAAGAATCACAATTTCTATTGATTAAAGAACTCTTACTATGGCGGGTGTATATCTCTTGCCCAATGTATAATTCCCAATTCCAATCCCAATGGGGAACCTCCAGCCACAGGGGGGCACAAGTCAGTGCACGCTCTGGGTTGCATCTGCAAGGCCATCTGTTCTTTTACAATATTTTTGATGTTGTGAAATATCCAGAACAAATCATGTTACAACAGCACAAAAAAGTTCCCTCAACGGCATTTGATGTTACTGACTGAGAAACCACAAAAGCTCTCCATCCTCATAAAGTTAAACTCACAGCTGTGTTTAGAGCTGCACAATTCATCACATAACATCGTGATAAAATCGTGATATGGAACTGGTTTATGGAAGCGAATTATTTAATCACAAAAGGCTACAATTTATTACAGGTAATATACGCATAGTGGGGAATTTATGTAGAGTGTTTTTTTTTTTTTTTTAATTGACATACTTGTTTATTTAATAAATATTTTTGAGGTGATTAAATATTGGCAAACATCCTCTTAATGAGATCATTCGTACCGTTATTTGTTGTTAGCCTAGATAAATACACTGGAATACAAAATGGAACATTCAGTAGTTAAATATCACAATTTAAAATGTAACTGTAAGATGTGTCAATATAATCGCAATATACTTTTTTGATCAAATCATGCAGTCGTACCTGAGTTTCTGATTAAGTGCGTAACTTATAACTTAAGTTATAAGTTTTTTTTGTTTTTTTTTTCTCCTGGCAACGGGTTCTATAGTAATGCTGGTCTCTAACGAGGTTGGGTTGCTAGCCTGATGCCCAACCATCCTCCTTTCGCATCCAGGCATTGGGACCAGCATTGTGGGCGTGATTTTGTATGGGCATAGGGCTAAGGGCCTTGCCTAAGGGCCCAACAGTGGCAAACCAGTTGTGCCAGCTCTCAAACGCTTGATCCTTCGATCATCAACCCTTAGCCTCAGCCTTAGCCACCACTGCCCCATTCAAGTTATTATAGACACAATAACTTACATAGGCAGCTGGCATCATGTGTGAGCTGTGTTGCTATAGAAATCTTTAGAATCTATAGAAATAAACTGTGTTTTTAAAAATGAAATTATTAATAATTGGTATTACTAGAGACAACGTGCAGACCTGATGCACTGACATTACAGACTTATAATTACTTTACTACACTATAATTATTAACTATACTTAACTATAGTATTCTGGTCCATATCATACAGCCCTTAATTATACAGTATAAAGTAGTAGATTCAGATTAACATGCCTTTTTTCACACACACACACACACACACACACATACAAAACCTGCAGCGGAAGCACACGGCAGGCACTTCAGCGGAGTGCGCCACACTCATCTATGTGTCATCACAGCAGTATATGACTCAGCACAGCAATTCACACTGAGCTCAGTGCGGACTCGTCAGCCCCTCAACACTCCGATTGTTTTCCAGGTTCGAAGAACAGCTTCGCATTGCCAGGCCTAATGTTTCTCGAATGAAAGGCCCTGAAACTGGACCTCTGCAACACATACTTTGCTATTCTGTAAAGTATATTTGCCAGGCTCCATTTCCTGACATTGCAGTAATAGTGACTGAATTTCCAGTAGTCTACCTCGTAAACTACTTTTTTGGAGAGGAAAAAATATGGGATAAATTTCCACTTTGATTGTTGTGCATGGGGGGAAAAAAGCAGCTCTTTTTTCCTCTGAATTTGTACTTTGTCATGGGCTCTTAAAATCTATTACCGATGTGAAATATTTGTAGTAGTCTTTGTAGTAATTCTTTAAACCACAATCAGAAGTTATGGGTGCTGCATTTTTTTAACTACAAGTTTGTTAAAAGTTATGTGTGCCAGTGATTTTAGAAAAGCTTGAAATGGCAAAAAAAAAAAAAAAAAAAAAAAAAAGCTAGTTAGTTATTCCTTGCAAAATAAGCATCACAGAAAGGTATTATGAATATGAAAGCATGAACATTTGAGCTGGTCGAAACGATGACACAATAACAAATTCTTCTACAGTAGAGTTTATACAGTCTGACTCTGTACTGTGAGTTTTTTTTTTTTACTCGCAGTACTTGTCCGTATTGAGTATCCTACAGTCTATTCATGCCATAAACATCAAACCAATCGACTGTACAACTCGTTCAATATGCATTTCAATTTTCTTCAGCTTGACCGAGTTCACTAATTCCGTTCTGTTTTATAATCCTACATAATTTCCTTCCCTTTCCGGGAAGCACTGTGCAGCCATGTGTACATCGAACTGAAGAGAACCACCACGGCAAAGCTTTAGGAACATTTGAATTGCATATGAGGAACTAATAGGCTCTGGGGACGACGGTGAAACTGCTGACTAGCAAACGGCTCATTTCCGTCCAGAGCCATTTCCTGTGTGTGTCGATGAAGGCTTTGAAAGCCACCGTACTCGACCACGAGCCCTAGAGAGTCAGGGTTCGACACGTGGACTTCTCAATTAAAAAGCCTGCTCTGAATATAGAAACGTGCACACGTGATTTACATTTCTGTGCAGCGGTACACCCAATATTCGAATGCACAAGGGATTAAAACAGCTTCCATGCTGATTTTTTTTGTTCCATAATTTTTTCAGTTCTATAAAACTTTAGCTTGATTCCATCAAAGCACGTACACAGTTCCCGTTTAAGCGCATTCTAAGCCTGAGCATGTTAAAAGCAGTTTTTGTTTGTGATGTGTTCACAAACTCCCTTCGTCCTGTTACTCCATGCTCAGTTGGTAGTTTTGCGTACAGCTTGTGTGAAACATTTCTACTTCAACACCAACGTCTCACTTGCCCTCGCCTGACCCCGAACATCCCTTAGCACAATAGGAGTGCTAATCACCGGGGCACCGCGTATACATACGGCTGCATACACACACTGAAGTGGTACTTTGAGAGATTGTAGGGATAAGAGGTTTACGTGCACACGCACACACACACATACACACACACACACATTGCCCATTTAGAACGTGTGCACTGTAAAGATGTTATATGTTTAAATCATACATGATTTAATCTCTTTGTTACAATGTGTTGCACAGATTTGCCTAAGTCTGGCACGTCTGCTGCACTACCTGGCCCACTCGCCGCTCGGCTCGCTCACATTGCTGGACTTCAGGCCCAGGCAGTTTGTACTGGTGGATGGAGAGCTAAAGGTGACCGACCTCGACGACGCCAGTGTGGAGGACACACCATGCTCAGCCTCTTCACCCTCTGACTGCCTCCTCGAATTCCCCGCTCGCAACTTTACCCTCCCGTGCAGCAACGGCTTCTGCCAGGGTATTAACGAGAAGAGGAATATATACAACGCTTACAGGTAAGCACTACTAACCCAGAACTAAAGGACTTATGATGCTGGTATGTGCACTTAGCTCTACATTAGTGTGGCTGGTAAACCTAGCCAGGAGGTTCTTTATTATTATTTAGTTTTTATTTTGTTACAATGCTGGAAATAATAACCTATTATCATGAAAACAATTACGTTCATTATTGATTTTTTTCTTATGGTTATTAGTATATTTGTGTGCTCACTTAAATTGAATGGGTTTAATCCAAACCTCAGTAACTCACTTGGCCTGTGAATCATTTTAACTTGTATTTAATACGCTGTTTTGGTGGAACGTTCAGTAATAAGAAGCTCTCCAAAAGCCTTCAGGATGCATTGTTATTGTACTATTCGCAATATCTTATTGTACACATTTTAATTATATTTTTTTAAATAAAAAATGTGTGTGTGTATGTGGGGGACCCCTCCCCCAATAATCCAAACCGGCAAGTACATTCCCCCAGATATCATATCATAATGATGGATTAATAATTCTAACATGATAAAGTGATAAAGTGGTTGGTTTTCTCAACAATTGGCGATTAAAGCATAAGATCCCCCCCTCCCCTGTGTGAGACTTATTTGCATTAAACCCATTCTATGCGAGATCTCAAGCACACAATCAAAAGAGGAAGAGTAAAAAAAGTAAGTTTTATGCTTTGAAATAAGATGCCTTTATACAAAGTGAAGGCTATTCAACTGCACTTGTTGGGATATGTGGAGTATTATATTGTTTTGGAATGTCTCTTCCTTTTAAAATTAACGTCAACCAGCCATTTTGTAAAAACAGGAAGAATGTCCTCAGACCCCCTAATGGGTGAAAATCTCAACCCCAGCCTCCCAATGTTGACCCCAAAGTTACACCCTAGGCTGAATAATGAGAGCTGTATAAGTATTTATTTTGTGCTGTATTATAGTGACAGTAATTCCTCTTCTTCCTTCTTGTTGTCTCCAGGTTTTTCTTCACCTACCTGCTCCCTCACAGTGCTCCCTCAGCCCTGAGGCCTCTCCTCGCCAACATCGTCAACTCTACAGGTCAGTACGTTCTCTCTCACACACTTTGCTGTTACACTCCAGAATCCAAATCTTGTTTATTTCCCTTTCCTCTTTGCGATGTTTTCCTTCTTTTAGTTTCCTCTCTCTCTCTCTCTCTCTCTCTCTCTCTCTCTCTCTCCTCCTGTGGATCCCCTCCCATGCTTCGTGTGCATGCTCTATCTGCTTGTTCATCAGGCTGATGGAATGTCATACAGGGCTTGAAATCTGCCTTTCGTAGGCACAATAGGCCGTTAAGATGTGGGTACTGTGTGTGTGTGGGCTTAGTGCCCATGATATCTGTGTTTCATAAAGTTATGTATCATAAAGAGCTCAGTCTCAACTCATTTAATGTTTTTGTTGTGCATGTTATTCTGTGATTCATTTTCCATAAACAGAAAAGCTTTGAGGTATGCAGAACAAATGTTGACTGTGTGTGTGTGGGTGTGTGTGTGTATGTGTGTGTGTGTGTGCATTTTAGGGGAGCTTCTCTGGGACACAGATGAGACTCTAGCTCACTTGGAGAAGGTGTTGGAGATGTATAGGAATGGCGATTACCTTTTAAATGACACACACATAAACAAAATAAGTAAGTGCACACACACACACACACACACACACACACACACACACACACACATGCTCTCCAACTGTATGTTTACAAAAAAACGCTGTAATGATGAAAAAAAAAGAAAACAGGTTCAGGTTCAGTCATTTACAAATGATTTTAATTATGTCAATTTTTAAACATTCAGAGAACCTAAAAATAAGGAACACTTGCACAGACAGAGAGCAAAAAGAAATTAAAAACATTCCTGGCTTTTCACATAACAAACAGTTCTAAAAGTTGCTAGACATGCACTCTTTTTTCTGCATTTTGGGAGCCATGATGCACTTTACAGTAAGATATTAAAAGTAAAAAAAAACTCTGTATGAGACACATGTTTTTTTTGCATTATATATAAAACAGACTCATTGCAAGTTATCAAAAACGCTTGATTGCAGTTATTAGGTTTAGGGGGCAAACACTTTTTCACAAAGGGCTATGTAGTTTTGGATTTTGTTTTCCCTTGATAATAAGAACCTTAAAAACTGCATGATGATGATCTGCATGATGTCTTTGACTAATTTAAAAATTTGTTTGATGATCTGGAACATTAAAGTGTGATAAACATGCGAAAAAAATAAGAAATCAGTAAGGGGCAAACACTTTTTTACACCACTGTATGTATATAGTTTATATATATATACATAAACTGACACAAAAATGCATAGGTAAATATCAACATACGCAACTGCACACTGATTTTTCCATCGTGACATAAGTGGTAGATGGAGTTATAGTGTTTTGCAAAATTACACAATCTTCACACTGTTATAACCAAAATGATTTTGTACTTTAACACCCTTGACACAAAGAATCCATGCATAAAATGTTCTCTATTAGTATGTAATACTTCTTAATTCTTTTTTTTTAACCCTCACAATTGTCAAAACGGAGTTATCTCATTTTGCTGTCAAACATTTCAATTGAATCTTTTTTGTATCTGACTGTAAATGCTTTCCTTCTACACGTCTGTATAGTAAGTAACAAAAAGGCATGGCCAGAGACTTTTGTTAAAGGTCACAGTTAAAGATCTGAGTCTCAGCCCTTATCTTCCCTTCACAAAATATCTGATATCATTTTAACCTGATTACCCACAGCAGGCCTTCTCCTCCTATGACTGATAAGCAGCGGGGGTAGCTATCTAATCCACTCCGCTTTCCCCACTGTCCTGTGTTCCTCTAGTTCTTGTTCAGCAGGATCTGGTTCGCCATGCAACCTGAATGTGCGTCCTAAATTCAGTCAGCAAACAGACCGCTGACAAATGAGATGAGAAATGTGAAAGTTTATGTAACTTTACTTGGAAAACAAGATCAATTTTGTTTCTGGCTGTGTCGGAAAAACACGAGTCATCAGAGCTAACACTATGACTTCCTAAGTCTCGTGCTCGTTCTGTTTTTATGTCATTTAACCTTCATTTTCAATTCCTGCCTATTGTCACTTTTACTTTTCTTCTTCAAACAACTCTGTCCGTTCTTGTTCTGCCATGCACATGTATTCAGTCTGGAACCTTTGCTTCACCCATACTCACTTATTCACTGCCTTTCCCATCTTCTCTTCTCGCTCCATTTGCTCTGTAAAGCAGAAAGACAGACGCTCGTTGAGTGACGAGTGCATTAAGAAAGTATCTCTATAGCCAGGCTGGTTAACTCTTTCAAGTCATGAGTGAAAAGAAACCTTTTTTTCATCTAAGTGTTTGTTTTGAAGTAGGCATTTTGTTTTGATTAAATGTCATTATTTTACAGACAGCCCTGGTTATTACCAGTATAGCAAGTTACATGGTCAGTAAATGCAGAGCACCTGTTATATGTATCTTTAAAATACGACTTCTATTATATTCCACAATTTTATGGTGCTTTCACATATAGTTCACTCTGCTACGTTTTCTAAAACCACCTTAGAACTGGTCCTATATCATCCAAGCTGGTTCCTATAAACTAGTGGAGTTTACATGGTGTGAGGAAACGATTTAACTTTAATTGTCAAAGGAGGTTGACAATAAGTTACCATAAATTGAACAAAATACAAAAAATAAAATAAATGGTGTGTAATATTGGATGCAACCGAGCTAAAGGACAGAACTGTAGTACTGTAGAGATGCTATTTGTTCTGGATATCTGGACAAATAGGGACAATAAATAAGCAATGGATGGAATACACAAATATTATGTATGCAGCTAATTAGACGAACTGTGATTTCACTATGCTTGGGTGATTTTTGTCTTTTTTTTTTTTTTTATTTTCAGAAAAAGCTTTGTTTTCCTTTTTCCATAAGCGTATACATTACTTTTACAAATATGCCATTTGGCGGGGTTTTTTTTGCTCAGTAATTCATGTACAAAACCAAACTAGACCATATAACAAATCAACCAAATATGTCGCAAATGTTACCCCACAAATAGGTTAGGGTCAGCAAAATTTTTGTTTTCAAGCTGTCAAATTTTCTGAATGACTTAACAACCTTTTAAAACCGTTCCCACATCACTGCAAAAGTTCACTTAAAAACTCTAAAATCTAACTTGTCTTGCTATCTGAGCAACATTTTAATCACATCGTGAATAAGATATTTTATGAATGTAGCATAAACATTATTTCTGCATTTGTCGTTTAACCTCGTCAGAACCCCCTGTTTTTACCCAGCGCTCTCTAGTAACGTCCCTCTGTTCGCAGAGTGCACACAGCTGCATTACTGAGCGCTTCTTTTCCATTCACGGTTCATTGTTAAAGAGTCTTGTAAAGCGTTCGGCATGTTCACAGATCCACTCGGAGATTCCCCGTCTGCTACTGCAAGCCGTCATCTCCATCTCCCCCTCCCTCTGTCCTCAACATCATACCTTCAGCATGTAACTGAGCCATTTAGTGAAAGCGAGAGTTCTATAAAGCATTCATGAGACCCATAAAGTATCCCTTAGTTGCTGTTATTTACTGCAGACTTGTTCTTCCCTAGTCCTCAGGCCACGTAATGGGGTGGTGGTTTAGGGGGGGAGATGGGAGATGGGGGGGTTGAGTGGATTGAGATGAAGGGGGGGGGGGGGGGGGCC
>JAOVVA010000041.1:9578602-9613500 GCA_028565275.1 Leiocassis micropogon
AAAAACCACACACTCCAGACACTAAATTCAGACAAACCCACAGCCTAAGACAGAAGCTCCTGTGGCCGTGCTGAAAAAAAAAAAATTGCCAATCCTTCTCTTTAAGATCAAGTGGATCAGGGTAGTAAATCAGCCGGCCTCTCGCCACCCATTCAGGCATGTCCCGGAGCAAGAGGGAGAGAGAGAGAGATGGAAAGAGGCTCAGTAGTTCATGGATGAGCAGTCATGGGGTTGAGGTCTATGCTTTGACGGGGCCGTACTGTACCCATCAGGCCAGCTGTCACAGGCACAGGAAGCTGAACTTATAGATTAATCTAGAGACACTGATCCATTCTACATGCCTGACTCAGGCAAAGCCTAAATCCACCCTGAATAAACAGCCTCAAGAGAGTCTGGACACAGAATCTACTGAACACACTACACTGAAACAACAGTCTCGCTTTATTTTTGCACTCTGGGCATTAACACAGCACAGACCTACTTTCCTGTTTTCACACACTTACTTCTCTTATTAGATAAAGCGTTCACTCCAGAGACTGTAACATAAAAATCACGTAGGACCTCAGAATGTATGGTGTGGCCCATCAGCACTGAGGCTCCATTTGGTATGGGATTCAGCGGCACAGGGAAGGAGTTTTCAGGGAATTCCTCTGTGGTGCGCTGATCTAACCAGTAGTTTGGCCTCTTAATGAGAAAATTGCAGAAATGTTTAGTTTGTGAGTAGCGTGATCACAAACCTGGTGTTGATTTGGAACACTTTGCTTGTTACAGGAGAAATGAGCATGTGTACAGTATGTAAAATACGGTACGTACGTTTTTTTATTATAGGTTTTACTGTATATCACATGTTCATTTAGAAGCTGTGATTTGATATTGCATGATACAGACCTCTGACAACTAACAAGTTTGAACGTTTTGTCGATTTTGTGTATGTCACCGCATAAATAAGACAGATGCCACAGCTGCGAGCATGGCCGCACCATGACAAGAAACAGATAACTCGTCTGTTGTTTGTGAGAAGAAAAAAAACAATGATTTAACACAGCGTCCAACCATTAAGAGTTGGCCTGCGTGGCCAGTTTGATGTGAGCTTTGGCCAAGATACAGAGGCTTGTTTCTCAGCTATTCATCCTCGTTTGAATCTCTCGCTTGGTTTATGTTTCCGAATATTTTCCTTTGGTCAAGATGGGAACAGCAAATGATTATCCTTTAAACCACCGCCTAATCTTTCTCCACTTTGTTGCTTTGACAGATAGGACTGCTTGACCACAGTGTATTTGTCACTGGCTGAAAATTAATTCCTTTCTGTGCATGTGAGATCAAACACACACACACACACACACACACACACACACAAAAAAAAAAAGAGTTTGAGTAAATGATTTCACTGTAATCAGCAGTTGGGACCTAGAAATGCAGAAATGCTGGTTATAATTGCAGTATAATGATTAGTATTGAGTGCTCCACTAAACAACTAGTCTTTTGTGTCCCGGGTGTATAGATGTGTTGTGTTGGAGTGAGTAAGTGAGACAGTGGAGCAGAAAGAGGGCTGGGACGGGTGAAGCAAAGGGAGGGTCATTGTTGGTTTAGCTTTCTTTAGACACACTGTCTTCACATGTCTTTATCTGCCCTCTTTCTCCTTCTTTCATTCACTTTATCTTCCCTCCTGCTCTCTGCCTGTTGCTGCAGTTGCCTGGTGACAGTGGTCTGCATTGTGACTGGGGGTTACGATAATTGGCGTACATGTCTGTGTGTGTGTGAGAGAGAGAGAGAGAGAGAGAGAGAAAGATTGAGTGAATGTGTGAGTAATTGGACACATGTCCAGCACAGACTCATAAACCTGCACAGCCTCCTCTGAATGTCCCACACATTATGCTCTTAAAAACAGAGGATAAAAATAGTACTGAAAATGGTTTCTTATAGTGTCATAGAGGAACCATTTTAAGTTTCCCAAAGAATCTTTTATTATCATAATCCATTATGCTGTTCTGGATTTATACTTCCCTTTTTTTGGTGGAAACACCAGCACCCTTGAAGGAAAAACAGAAAGAAAAAAAATCCCTCTAGGACGCAACATTGTTTGTCGCAATGTTTTTTAATGTCATTTTCCAGTTTTCTATTAATCTCATATAATCTTTTGTGTGTATTTCCTAGAATATAAACAGGTAGAAGATGTGTCTATACCAGGAGAGAACTACCGCTGCTGGCCGTCCTATCAGCACGACAGATGCATGCTGTCTGTCTACAATGTCGACGAGGCCATCGGTGTGTGCGAGAGCCACGTACAGTGCAGAGCCTTCATCATGACCAACCAGAGCACTTGGACAGGTACAATATTCCTCTAACTCACGCTGCCTTCATGTGCTACTCAAATGATCATAAATACCAGATGCGCATGACCATCCATTGGATCGTTACTTCGTTTTACTCGAAGAGGGAAGGACAGTTTTTTTTCCTGTTCTAATTTATTGCTTTATTTCTGTTTATTCAAATTTGAATTTGAAATTCTAACGATTGATTGCATTGCGTTCATCATTACTTCATAAGAACTTCCCCACTGTAGCTCATATTTGACATTTAAAATTAGAAGCAGAGTGTAAAAATACAACTAAGTGGAGAATAAGATCATGTGAGGTGCATGTCATGGCAGCATCCATGTGCGTGTGTGTGTTTGTGTGTGTGTGTGTGTGTGTGTGTGCACATACAGAATGCGTGCGATTGTCTGTGTAAAAAAGAGAGTACGCGGGTACCTCAGTGAAGGTTCAGTGCTGACAGATGTTCTCCTGATCAAACAGTACTCTGGCTGCCGTTGCCGCCTCCTCCCCGCACACCTCTTTCATCACTTGTTCGCTCCTTGTGCTCCGCCCCTCCTCTCCTCCCCCTCAGCAGCACACTGCCACTTCATTAAAGCGTGGCCTGAAAGGAGCACATCAGCACGTCTATCCTTAATCTCTATTGAACAGCCTCAAGCTGACCACTCATGAATTCCTCCTCCCCCTCACCTCTCCTTACTGTCTCTCTCTCTCTGCCTCATTTGTCTTCCTGAGCATGCTTGATTGTCTCTTTGCTTTCACTCTTCCTCTGTTTCTCTGCAGTATGTCTCCATCCATCTTCATCCCCTTTGTTTCTCTCCATTCGCTTTCTTGATTAGCTCATACATGTCTTACTCCCACATTGTACTCATTCACTTTCATCCAGGGTTTCATTTGTATGGAATGTTCGCATGCAGTGGATGTCCTCACTGACAATCCTATTCTCGTTTGTCTTTTTTTTCCCCAGGCCACCAGCTTGTGCTCTTCAAGATGGGTTTGTCCACCATGGCTCCAGATAAAGGAAAGCTAGCATATGTTCGGCAGGACAGCTGAGACAGAGACAAGACGAGGAAGAGCTACAGTCTCGTTGTGTTCTCACACTACGATTGTAACGAGGACGGTCGGGTCGAGTCACCCTCGCGGCTCTCCGTCCATCTAGACACTTTTAAAAGTTATTTATTCTATTCTATTCACGAGGACCCTGAACACATTGAGACCTGATTAAGTGCAATGCAGTGGATCGCTTGTCTGAGATCAATACTTTATTGTGAATGTTGAAAAGTCATTTCTACCTGGTTATTAAGTCATTCTCAGTCCTTAAGACATGCAGCAATCAGGGAGCCATTCTTTCACTTATTCGTTTTCCCCAAATCACAAATTCTTCTGTCCTTTTTATTTGGTATCACGTCAGGTGTCACGTTCAGGACTCAGGTATGTCTAATCTCCTCAGTTAGTTCAGATGAACACAGGGTCTTTCCTTTCGTTCTGATCGTTAAAGAACCTTAATTCTCCTCTTTCATTCCAAATCCTTTGAGTTAGTTCATGTGATGTGAAGCGATGGTTAAGCATACAGCCATATTTTCAAGCAAATATTCTGATGGTGCAAGAACGACGAGTATGAAAGTCAAGTTTACTGTAAAATGAAGAAAGTTTAAATGTGTGTGTTTTTTTTTTTTTTTGCGACTATGACATTACTGTTGTGTGCGTGCATTGGCAAAGTGTCATGATCAGATGGAAAATGAATCGCAGCTGTGTATGTCTTACACAGAGAAGATCCAAATCCACACCTGCACTCTGTGTGACTCCTTGTTCATTACAAGGTGACCCCCCCCCAACCTTTATAAATTTCCCAAGGAAATGTGAAGCCAAACTTTTACTTGTCATGTGAAGGATTAAATGAGTCTTTGCTTTCAGGGAAAGCAATTCAAATGAAGCTGAATTAGATTCCTAACAATGTAGTGTATATAATGACAATTGTGATAAAAGCAATATTTTTGTATAAAAAATATGGAAGTCTTGAGGCTCAGAGTGGTGTCTTGAGTTTTTTTTTTTTTCTTCTCCTTCACAGTATTATGGTGTCTTCGGACTTCTTCTTCAGACTGAAAAACAGAGAAAGTATGCGTGTGTGAGAACAAACACAAATTTATAGTCTTGGAAGGCTTTGGAAAGGGAAGGTTAGGGGCTGGGAGGGCTGGGAGGGCTGGCACGGGCGTGCCGTGCATCTGGCCTGGCACTGGGTCACTGTCTGAAAAAAAAAATTCATAAACACGTGGTGCTGTGCGGTGCCAATCCCAATCCTGGCTGGAGGACGTCGGGAAAAGAAACAGAGAACAGTCACGATTAAGTGTGTGAAGGTCACTGGGCAGTATGTGTGTGTACTGTTCAGCTGATTATTGTGTGTGTGTGTGTGTGTGTGTGTGGGGCAAGGCAAAAAGACTGAACAAGTAAATGTGGTCCTGCCCAGGGCTATGCGACTGTGTTCTAGAGAAACATTACACGGAATGAATGACCTCTGACCCGACGCCCTTGTGGCCCTTACCCACGGCAGAACGAATGTTCATAAAGCTGTGCGCTTACTTTCTTTTGTCTGAGGCCATAAAGCTTTTTTTCCCTCCAGTCTTCTAAGAGCATATAAAAACTGCAGTTAGAAACAACATTTCTGTTTATTTCGAGACCATCATGCACATGCTCAGCCCACAGCATCCAACACATCTATGCACAGCAAAGCAGGTATGGCCGAACTCGGCATCGGCCCTTTGTCCTGCCAGTGAGGTCCTTTAACCCTCCATCATGGCTTCAGCAGCAGCTGTGCTCCATTTGTACCCTATTTCTACTTATACTCTCTCTCTCTCTCTCTCTCTCTCTCTCTCTCATACACATACACACACACTCAGTTCCAGACACACCAATGTGTACGTTGACCAGCATGCATGTCTGAAAGAAAGATTTGAGAAAAAAAGAATGAGAGAAGGTACCATCTGTGTTTTATTGTCCTGAGGGGATTAGGACTTTTCCTGAGGTACAGCTCCAGGCGCAGGAAGACAGAGAGCGAGAGGAGAGAGAGAGAGAGAGAGAGAAGAAAGGCAACTAGGGTCAGCCATAAGGGTCTTTAATGAGAGACAGACCCACAGCTAAGGAGTCACCTCAACCGATTAACCATTCTGCCCCTCTCTGACACACACACACACACACACACACACACACACACACACACACACACCACCTGCTTTATGCTCCACTGGATTTGCTTTTGTTTCACTTAAACAAAGTAATCACTTAGTAAACATTAATCAAGCTAGCGTTTTTCTTTCTTTCTTTTTTTTTTTAAACTCAACATTGTATGAAGGTTACGGTCCTAGGAACTGCGTCCTAGAATGTTCAATTTGACAAGTTTTTACCAGATGTTTTGGGAACACCTTTACATAGTGCATAGTCTAACTGTTGTTTTGAGCTAAGAATGATAACATGAGTACTGAGGCATTCTAACAATGCTGAAGAAAAATTCTTATAAAGTCTTATAAAATGATTCATCATGCAAAAATACCAGATGTTTGTCTATGTTTAGTCTAAATATGCATTTTTGAAGCATCCTATAGACATCTGCTAGGATGCCCATTTAAGCCATTACTGTAATATTGCTGATGTAAGGATCCAAATGCATGCACACACACACACACACACACACACAAACTCGAGGTGTGCCACAGTGCTTCTGCCTGTAACAGTATACATTTACTGCTCCAAATTTTTAGCTTTAAACCTAAAGTGGGTGTGGCCTAAATGACTTTTCCCGACAGGGAACCCAAGCCACTGGGGTGCAGTCCTGAGTCCAGATTAAAAAGCGAGGGTTGCATAGGGGGTATCCAGCATAAAACCATTGAGAAATCAAATATCCGTGATGTATGATTCACTGTGGTGATGCCTAAGGGGAGCCACTGAAAGAACAACAGACACAGTATCTACACAGCAGTGGTCTTTTTTCGTATCAGTCTAAGACATTTTCCTATTTAGTAGTTTTAGTTTCCCAAAATATATACAAACTAATGACCTAATTTAAACCAGCAAAACTCTAACCAGGGAGTTACTAAGAATAACCAAACAAAACACCGTACATGCATCCATGGTAACAAAAGTGATCTTTCTTTGTCCTGCTTCATGATACGAAAGTAAAAAACTCCCTGCTGCCATGACCTTCTTGTTGCAACTCTACTCTCAAACAGATGCCCTGTGTAATTTCTAGCAAAGTTTCATAAAAAATAAAAAAAATCTAATAGTACACATTATATATGTGACTGTTTAGAATACATTTGTGGCAGAATGGGCGTGGTCAAGCATCAAAGTATCTCTATGAGAATGGACTCACTTGCCAGTCTTGAAAACCAAAAACACCAGGCTACTCCGATCACTGTTAATCTTCTTGATTCCTTCCATGTTAGGCCTTCAACTCATTATGACCCACATTTTTAATGTTCAAGTAACCGGAGTAGGTGACTGTGCCTAATTAAGCATGGATGAGTATATGAGCTTTGTGCAACCTGGTAGAGACAAGATGAAAAGTTCCCCTTGCAACCTGGCAACCCATGTGTGGCTCTCTTTCTCAGATGGTGAACGGTGTTCTCGAAAGGTGACTAGGGTGAATTGGATCGCACTTTTTAGACTTACTCTTTGGTCCAGCCTCTCCACCTTTAGAACGTCATATTTCTGGCAGTTTTAGTGCAGACACCTGGTCATTATAGTTCTGAGCTCATAAGCTCTACCAACCTCAGCCTTCCAGTGACATGGATTCTGGTGTGCCACCATAACATAACATGACATGTTACATGCAATAACATTTTTTTATTCATTTTAAATGACTTACATTATCTGGATTTGGTAAAATCCCAAACACACACACAGACGCAGACACAGACATAGAGAGATTAATATAGTTGCATACTCTTGTGCCAGTCTCTGTTGGTTTTCAACTACTCAACACACACTCCACACAGGCCTCACTTATCTTCAGCACTGGAATATAGCGGGCCTGCTCGACTGTGCTGGCACCTACAGCAGCATTCCAGCAGATCCTCCCCACCGATGAATGCAGGGCTTTAGAGGAGGAGCTCACATGAGTAAGATACAACCAAGAACATCTGCGGTAAGGAAAAAGGCAAGTAAATGTTTTGTGTGTCAGCATTCATTATTATTTATGAAGTGCAGAGTTTTGCTCAGATGCGAGGGTTTAAATTTGAGCTGTTCTTACTGTGCTGAGTGGAGACATGACAGTAAAGTGGGTCAGACTGAGGAGAGCAGGGCATCACATCACGAGAGAGAGAGAGAGAGAGAGAGAGAGAGAGAGCTTTTCACAATGAGCTCCTGTTATCTGAGGACAGATAGAGGTTTGAAGGGTGAGCCCTGACAGCACTACCTCTCTCTCTCACACACATACACACACTGATACGTTGAGCAATTTAGGCTAAAAGTCTTTGCCCTTTGATCATGTGCTGTCTGCACCCACAAGGCGCCCGGCTGAAGAGGCTACAGAATGTATGGCAAAGCGAGTGTGAAGCGGAGAAGAATGGTGGCTCAGATCCATCTCTCTTTCTCTCTCCCTTACTCTCCATCACTATCCCTATCTCTGAGGTTGTCCAAAGGTCAGCTGGCTTGCTACCAGATCCTCTGGACTCCTTCTCTCCTCCTAGAGAAGATTGAGACATACAGGAAGAAAGAAAGAGAGAATTAGAGCAAGAAATTGAGGAAGGAAGGCAAAGAAAGATGCAAATGCAGGTCATGGAATTTGACAGTGTTCATTATGAATTGGAACAGCGCATTACAGTAAGCAGGCTTCCCTTTATCCACCAATCATCATGCTTAATGAAGCATAACATTAGCCTAACCTTTTTTCTATGAATAAATTTGACAACAAAACATGATAAATGGCAATGTTAGACTTTTCCTTATTCTGGCAAACTGAAAATTGGTATGGGAAAAGTGGTATAGGGAATGAGGGAGTGAGTGAATGCTATGTATCCTTCTTTTAAAAGCTGTGAGCTTCCACATTTTAGGCAAACCACAATATGGAAGAGCTGCATTACGTGGCAAAACATTGTACATTTTAAAAAGCCAATGCCATCACTTCTTTTTGCCAATGATCAGTAAAGGAATAGTACCTCCTGGGCAAAACAGCAGCTGCCGTGAGTAAACTAAATGTGTTCAGTAGATTTTTGCAGCAGTAATAAACTACAGGTATGCATTCCTTACCATAAGTGAAGCAATTAGAATGTTGTGGGACACCGTAATAGAAACTTAACAAAACTATGTGTAACCTTTTGTTTCATTTCCCCATATATATTTCTCTTTTTCCTCTTGCACATGCTATCATTAGCACTGGTTTTGCTGCAATTGGGAGCCATGATGCACTTACAGTAATATTTAAATAAATCATATTTATTTATGGTAATAAGAAGATTTAGCAATAAGATAAGGTACACCACTCGAAAAATGCACAAGTCCTTGGCATACAAGAGACATGAGATACATGTTTTTTGTGTTAATAGCTGTTGCATTTTCTGGTGTCTGTTTCTGTTCTCTCCATCCTGTGATGGATTGCAATTTTTGATTTTTATAACCTTAGGGGACCACAGAATTATATGCATACAAACATTTAATGGAAGGATGTTAAATGGATCATACTATGATAAGGCACTGTCATCAACTGCTAAAATGAACTGAATATAGTAGAGAAGGAGGCTGAAGATGCATTAAACTGAATTTATTTCTTTTTTGATGATGATGATGATGATGATGGTCAACAAACATTGTAATTTTTGTGTGTAACAAAACAACAATTTTGTGTATTTTTTGGTCTACAAAACTGTCTATTACAAATTGCTAAATTATCCTTCTTTTAGAAGCTTTGAATGATCACTAGCTCTGGTTTTGCTGCATTTAGGATGCACGCTGTGGAAATATATTCAAAAGAAATTTTTTTATTGTAGATAATGCTACAACATGCAATTAATCACTTTCTGCATGAGACATTAGTTGCAGGCATTGTTAGCAGGAAGTTGATGTGTTTGCTAAATTAGTGTCATATGTGTTTAGTTTAGAGACAATGTTTTTGTATGGTTTTTATGCTTCTCAGGACCTTAGAAAAATTAGCAATTACAGTACAAAGGTTTTGTGTGCAACAAAACTCAATACTTGAACATTGTTTTAATTTCCAGTGACTTACAACAAAAACACAATCAAAGCACAAAGTTTACTATATTTTTATTCAAATTTAATGAATACATAATTTACTTTAAATGGTAGTTTAGATTTAGTTTCTGTCCTAGTCCTGTCTCTGCCACTGTACTGTCTGTGATTTGTTAATTGGGCTCACAAGATTAATGTTAATTCTTGATCCAGTTGTCTTTTTTTTTTTACACCTTTTTCTATGCCATTATTTCTTGTGAGGTCTGATCATGCTCTTATATTATTTAACATATTTTTTTGCATTATTGTATCCCTGTTTGTTCTTGTTCTCAACTCTTTCCTGTGTTTCCACCATTGGTTATACCTGTAGATTATTTAGCTTAGCCTACCTGTCTGTGTGTTGATTTCTGCTATTGAATCTAATTAAGATTTTATGCAGTAAATCCTATACTGAACTTTTGCACTGGCATCCTGTCTCATCATGATCAAGTTCAAGATGTTTTATTGTTATCTGCATCAAAAGTGCTGTAAGTATATATGTACGATAAAATTCTTGTGCAACAGTGCATGCCCCTACAAAAACACAGTGTAAAGATTTATACCTAAAGTCTTGAAAACTAACACAGATAGAATAACTTACCAAAAAAAAAACTTTTTAATAATTATAAACACTGAACACAAACACAAAAATTTTAATTTCAGTCTAGACAAGCAAAAACAATAATAAACTATAAACATTGTACAAATTCTGTTTAGTCAAAAAGACTTTTTTCAAATTTCAACACATGTTTTTCTGTAAAATTATCTAATGTAATACAGAAACATGTAATCACATATTTAGCTACCTATCTAGATTCAATTGATCACCGTAAGCATTTTTATGTTAGTAAAATTAAGCGCATATGATAGAAATGTTTATCCATCGGTGGTATTTAATTAAATTTGCATCATATCTGTGTTAAAAAAAATCCATGTACTAATTACAGTGAATATATATATAACATTTACCCTTAAATTTAACCCTTACGAATGAACTAGAATACTCAGTCATTATATAAAAAGAAATTGTAAAAGACAGAAAGTAGAAAAAAGAAAAAGGAAAAAAGAAAAGAAAAAATTGTGTTAATGTTTTTTTCCAGCCCAATCAAATTAGGCTAAAATTGTGAAAACAGATTTATCAGTGACAGATCAGAGTGCGAGTCAGTAAAATAGTCAGAAAAAACATACAGCGCACACAGGAGGTATGTACACCATTTTCTCTTCACAAAAGGAACCAGCACTGTGTTAAGGCTGTTCATAACAAAGGGGAGCTTGTTTGTGAAACACCAGCATGAATGTGTGCTGAGCAATGCTCAAAACAATTCAAAAGAGCTTTGATTTCCTATCTCGTATTCATCCCTGTGTGCTGTCCCTTTTTGTGTGTGAAGAGTTAATGCACACGCATATCACAGTCAGCCCTGGAATGAGATCGGAAAACCCCCAATCCTGTGTGGCACCAAAGAGTAGGGCGCGAGTTCTGATACGGGCGAACGATCCCCCACAAGAACCTAATCAGTACAGGATCAAAGTGTGGGTGGCATAGGACTATACCCAGAGGCCATAGCCATGCCACCCAGAGAGAGGTTATCTGAGGCTAGCCTGTTGCTGGGAGATAGGGATGTGAGTTTAAATGTTCTTAAATACCAAGCTCCATGATCGTTATTTTTACTACTACTCCTACTACTACTACTACTACTACTAATAATAATAAGAAGAAGAAGAATAAGAAGAAGAAGAAGAAGAAGAAGGTGAGTTAATTAACTTGTTGATGGTAAATAAAACAAAGCAAACTATGTACTGTGCTCTGGGAAAATATCAAGTGAGGGAACTACAGCATCTTCCAGTGAAACAACTGCTAATAATTTAAAAGAATTGAAAAAGAGCTCATTTGTTAGCAGGACAACAAATTGACATTAACCAACATTCCAAAAAATGCTGGCTAGGCAGAAAAACAAACAAAGACCCTAACAAAAAATTCTACAGGCAGCTCTAAGTGGGTTTAAATAACAGCTTTTACCTATTATATTATTATTCTCGAAAATGAGGTATTCTGAAGGAAGGAAGACAATCCAACATCTACTGTAGCTGTACAGAAGCCTTTTTCTGAAGTGATCTGAAGTGATATGTGAAGCATTCTAAGGTTACTATGGGTACTCACTACCTTGCACACTCACTTTATGTACACTTTATGTACATCTGTTACATTAGAATTTTCCCCTGGTCTTTATTTAACTTATACAGCTATTGAATGAAACGGAATCATATTTGACGAATAAAACCTGATGCGGAATCTGAATCTTTTCCACCACAGCCCTACTCGGTCTAAGCTACCAAATGCAACTAGCTAACACAATTCACTTAAAGTTAACTAGCTAACTTAATAAAGCCCAAGTCACTTAGTGTATGTGAACATTAAACTGTGCCCAATGGCCACAGAGGGAAAATAATTAACTAACACAAAGAAAATGACATATTATTATGTTTCATGACACACATGAATCCATATTTCTAAAGGCAAATTCATATCACACACATATAGTGCAAAGGAGTTATTCACGTCCATTCTGAACACCATTTCAATCCACACCAGCTGAGGCACTGCACCTGTTCTGCCATCTGTATAGAAGTGAAGTGAAGCAAGTGAAGCGTAAACTCCATACAAACCCATTCAAATGGCTAAACCACACTTTCTATAGGTTATGTATTACATCTAAAAAGATTGTGAAACCTGTAGTCACATGATGCTCTTCACATCAAAGTCAAAATCTACACAAATATACTGCTCTCTTGTCACGTTTCAGCTTAATGGTTTAGTAATTCCAAATCACAGCATGGTAATGGAAGACTGGATAGGAAACAAATTTTAAGCATGTGAGTTTTACCTCTTTTTTTTGTCTTTTGTTTTTGTAGCTATGCGCCAACTATAAAGGTGTATGGATAAGATCCTGTGGTATACTGTATTATATTTAGTGCTGGCAATCGATTAAAACTTTTTATCTAGTTAATCACATAGTCTGTGATTACTCACGATTAATCACAATTTAAAAAATACTCAGATTTACTTTACTTATTGGACTATTATGCAATATTGGAATAAAGAAGTGCATGACTGGGTAGAGGAAACAGATTATGCAGTTTTATAATATCTCACACATTAACACTTAACAAATGTTAAATTAAAATCTCTTGAATGGGACCGGCGGCACTGCTTGCAGTGGCTGGGTAGTATGGAATAAAACCCATGACAACAGGGCTTGAACCCCGATCTTCAGACCTGAAAATCAACAACCTAGAGCCTGAGCCACCTGAGCCACCACTCCCACAGTAACCATATTCTTGTAAAAAAAAAATAGTTCCCCTTGAAGGTAGTTCAACCACAACTTTGGTTTTATCCATACTTCCATTCAGAAGCTTTTTATAATGAAATTCACCAATGGTTCAGTGAATATATACAGACACCTGGTGATGTTTCCTCAGTCATCTTATTATCCGTGCTAAACGTGAGGCAACCAAGTTGGTATTATGGGAAGCAATTAGAGTCAAACTTGCTCGTTGATTTGTGAATTGGTGATTATTTAGCATTTAAAAAAAGAGTAATGCTTTAAAATCTCTAGATTACTCACATGTGTTAACATTAATATTGACAGCCATAATTATATTATGTACAGTATATAATTCTGTTTAACAGTGTAAAAGACAAACCTTGGGACATTTATAGAGAATTCTAAGGTGCACCAGGAAAGTGTAATTAATAAGCATAAGCGTTTACTTGGCTTGGCTGCGAGAGGGGTGTGGGAGTGGGGGATTATAATACCTCTGGAACTGGGCTTAATTCATGAGTTATTTGACAGTAAACAAAATGAAGTATATAAAATTTGAGAAAGGTAAAGTCCCCTATTTGTAACTGATATCAAATCCTGTGTATGGATTCTTGACATGAAGCCTTTAAGCCGATTATTCATATCATTATCTACAGTATATAATTGTTCGTGGCTACCAGAAGAAAAAAAAAAAAACCTTGCACTTGTACTTGTATAAACTGTGATTGATGTAATTATTCAAATGAAGGCTGAAAACATCTTCGCCAATGAGCTAATTTTTTAAAGAAATAACACCAATTGGGACAAGGATGTGGTTTGAATCGAGACTCCAAGGATATGTGTAAGTCTGTAGAAGCACATCCACTGTGAATGTAAATGTAAATGGAAGTAATAGCTTTGTCTCAATATCTTACACTCAGCTGCATACCGTACTTGTGGACTGGGATTGTGCCAACTCTCTCCACACACACACACACACACACACACACACACACACACACACACACACACCAGCATTGTTATATGACTAGGTTCATTAGAGGCCACGGGTTTACTGCAAAGACCCAGCTGTCGAGTCTACACTTTCAGAAAAAAAAAAAAATAGAGATTGAAATCTTACTTCCTTACAATCTGCCTGAACACACTCCCAGGTTCTCTCTGTAGGGATACAAGCCAATCTGAAGCACTAGTAAAACTTTCTCAATACATCACATACACAGTTTATTTAAGGAAGACATACAGTATAGCTTTTCAAAGGCTACTGCATTTGCATTTAACTGGATGTCTGTCTTCATCTTCCATATCGTAGCACTCTGGCCTGAAACCTGTGTGTGTTAGGACGAGAGATATATATGTATGGGGATGGGCCCAAACAGCTTGTCTGAATTCTTATCAATGCAGGCACGAACATGTGTTACATGTGTTCTTTACAAACTCAGACAAGCAAAGAACTTCATTCTGAGAATCTTTACTGATAACCCTCTTTCTCTCCCTCTCTCTATCTTTCTCTTTCTCCCTCTCTCTTTTATGCTCTCTTCGTCTCTGTGGACACAACCTTGTGACTTGCTTATCTCGCCATATTTATCAGTGGAATGTGAGTTCGGAAGGATGGGGCAGTTGGAGGTCAGAGGTCCTGAAGCTGTATAGCCGTCTGCTTAGTGCTTATTGACCCCTCTCGGACCTCTCTTATCTCCAGCTCTTAAGAGCGAGAACGCTGGCTCACAACAAGGTCACTTCCTAATCAAGAAGCCGTTCCATGGACGTTTTTTAACACGAGTGTGAAAAGCAACGTGCGACGTATTCATCATGTAAGCATGTGCTGTCAATACACTGTATATGCAGATATCTTATGCAGAATGTAAATTTTACTGCATGCTTTTTCAAATTACTTTACTATTAGCTTGAAGAATAACAATCACTGGAGATATGTTTTACATGCATTGTAATTAGAGCTGGGCAATTTGACTGATTACGCAATTAATCAATCCTTTGTAGACTAAGTCAGTTAATTAAATCAATGGATTAAAAAAATATATACAACAGCTTTGGCAGAAAATACAAACTACTTTCATCTTCAACAAATGCTCAATTTTTTTTCCTTTAAGTACACTTCTTCTTTTGAGTTTATGAGCGGGGGACACATTACCGCCACCTACTGGAGTGGGGAGCAGAAGATTGTTGCTGCTTTGTATGAAGCTTGACATTTGAACAATCAATAACACAATTTATATAGCTTTTAGTGTATTAAATACTTTTAATAGTAGTTAGCACTACAAAATCAGGCAGCACATTGGCATAGTGGTTAGCACTGTGGCCCCACACCTCCAGGGTTGAGGATTTGATTTCCTCCTTGGATCTGTGTGCATGGAGTTTGCATGTTCGTGCTTGGTGGGTTTCCTCCAGGTACTCCGGTTACCTCCCACAGTCAAAAGACATGCAGGGTAGGCTAATTGGCATTTCCAAATTCCCCGTTGTGTGTGTGTGTGTGTGTCTTTGTGTGTGTGTGTGTGTGTCTTTGTGAGAGTGTGTGTGCGTGCTTGTGATGATAGATTGGCACCTCATCCAGAGTGTACCCGGCCTCATGCCCCGAGTTCCCAGGGGATAGTCTCCAAGTTCCTGTGATCCTGTACAGAATAAGCAATGTAAAGTATGAGGGAGTGAGAGAGTAATACCTCTTAAAATCTGCTCAAGAGTAAACATTAGTGCTATTGAATGAAATAGGAATAAATTCAATCAGTCTATCTTTCAGTCTTCACAGCTGTAACTGTATGCTATTTGTATACCATTACCACTATGTATTCTAAGAGTTCAAGGATCTAAAATGCAGTTAATATACTATGCGGACCACATGTGGTTATTTCCTTTGCCTCTAGGCTGTTTTATTGCAGTGTGAAGGCCCTCACCTGGGCAGCAGGCAAAATTGCATCACCGCAGCCGCTACAGGTCTAGGCTTATCCATCATTCTCATCTATCAGCATAATGATAAAGTACTTTCTCAGTCAGGTGCTTCACACCAAAACCTGAGCCACGCTGCAGCGACTTGGTTTTTGGTTATAGAGTCCATTAATCTCCAAGCAATCACAAATGATTTGAACACGCACGCACACACACGCACACACACACACACACACACACACACACACACACACACACACACACACACACACACACACACACTTTAAACACTTTTATAAATGTTTTCTTATGGAGTGTGTGTAAAGATCAGCCTTAAAATCATCATAGATATTCATATTTAGTTTTATAGCATCTGCATCTGCAATTTCCACTCCTAGAAACATGGAAAAATAAAAGTAGAACAGTCTACTGGATTCTGTTCATTTGCATTAAACCCAGCGGCTATGGCTTGAACAGCCTCTCAGAGTCGTCCACCTGCTGCAGTGGACTGTTTCCCATGGCCTGCAGCAGACAAGCTTATCTGTCCTCTACCATCTGAATGGAGCTGAGGGGCCTGTGTTTGCGTAAGGCCAGAGGACAAAGAGGGGGTCGGGACGCTCGGGCAGGTCACTGTTTGATCATCCCATCATGCCTTCTCATGCATGAGGGAGCCGCTCTGGCACCAGAAAAATGCCACTCTTCATTTTGGTTCAGCGAACAACAGGCTTTCTGCAGTCTGACCGAGTATTCCGCAAAGTCTGAGAGCAATTACAGCAAAAGGACTAAACTAACAAAATCGACTATGCAGCATGGAGCTCAGACCATGACACTGCCTAGGAGCAGAGAGGTCTATAACTTCAGCCTGACCCCCCCCAACTCATGATTCACATTAAGCATTTTAAGAAACATTTACATTGCGAAAAAGTGCAAAGCAAAGAAAATACTGTTAGTGTTCCGTAATCAATTTTTTGTGCCAAATGCAGTAGAGCCACAATCTTTTATTTAAAGCAGACTACTCGCAAGTTACATCATCCAGAAACACACATTACACAGAAACAGTGAGCAAAATCACAATACCACAGCATGGCTCATTAAGCATCTTTCCAACACTCAGTTATAGACTGAGTACCAATTATATACCCATTATTCTTAAAATAAAATAAAAAAATATGGCAATAAAGAATAAAGAAGACATCAAAGTAAATAGACATAAATTAAAGTCATAATCATCTTAAATCAACAAACAGTACAAGCAAAAAGCAGTAGCTAAAAAAGTTCCCCAGGCAAATGACTGTGAGACAGTGATGGCGCATTCCGCACGGTCATGAGGCATGGAGCTGTAGATATGTCTGACTGACTCAGAGTTAACCAGCCATCCCTATTCTATAAGCTAAATAAGCGGAAGCTGTCATTCTTTCAAATAGTTATAATACAGTATTTGATTGAATCAATTAAGTAGCAGAAAGTGAATCAGAAATAATTTATGTAAATTGACTGTATGTTGCTGCAAAGGCAACGCTTTGATTCAAGTATGAATAGATTCTGTTACAAGTGAATGGAGGATGAATGACGAAGAAAACAGCTGCGAGCTCTATAGGCCTCTTGTGCAACGATAATGTAACCTGTCATGTCCCTTGTGCACGGACAAGAAGTTCCCTCTAAGCTGCTAGTGCCGTTTCAGTAGCACAGAAGGCGTGAAATTCCTTATTACAGTGCCTCTTTCACTGGGCACTGCTCGATCCGCTTCAGAATGCCAGAAATACTCGGGACATGCACTCACCAGATGTACACTGAACATCTGTACACTTTCTCATTAATGCATGTGACAGTAACACAGTATATAATATCATGCAAATACAGATCAAGATATTTAGTTAATCATCACGTCAAACATGAGCATGGTGTTGGATTTAACTGTGGCATGTTTGCTGGTGCCAGATCCGCTGGTTTCAGTATTTCAGAAACTACTGATTTCCTGGAGTTTTCTCACTCAACAATATACAGTTTAAACAAAATAACAGAAAACAGAAATAAACAAAAAGCTAAGAACCAGAATCTGGTGCTACCTTGTTAATTTCCTATTTTTAACTGTTTTGGTAAATTTACATTGATTTACAATGTAAAAAAAATTTACATTAATGGCTTTTGGCAGAAGCCTTTATCCAGAGATCTTACACTTACTCACTCACTCATTTTCTATATTGTTTATCCTGTACAGGGTGATTGAAAGCCCGGAGCCTATCCCAGGGGGCTTGAGCACTAGGCGGGGTACATCCTGGATGGGATGCCAATCCATTGCAGAGCACAAGTACACACACGCAAACACACACACACACACACACACGCACACACACACACACACACACACACACACACACACACACACACACACACACACACACACTAACTCACAGACTACAGTCAATTTGATAATGCCAATTAGCCCAATCAGAATGTCTTCGGATTCCAGGAGGAAATAAGACTGAAGGAAACCCACCAAGCAAGGGGAGTATGCAAACTTCATGCATACAGACCCGATCAGACTGTATTGTCTATGTTACCCAGTGGGTTCCAGCTCTCCAACTGGCAGAAAACTGATATTTACCCTCAACAAGTTACTAATGAAGACGAATTGCTGTATGGGTTTGTTTACCAGACTGTTACAGAGATTGTAGATTTATCTAAAACATCAGGTGCTTTCAATAAATTTTAAATAAATCAATAATTCAATAAAAGTCTTTTGTCATGGTGCTCTTGGCCTCTAGACCTGATTTGAAGAAGGCCGTGAATGACATCTGGCTTCAACATATGTCAGGAGGAATGAGCAAAGTCTAGCCGAGCAATCTGTTTGAGTTAAAACAGAAATCTTTGAATTTTATTTTATCCTAAAGGTTTGCAAACATTTCCGCTCAAATGTAGCCCTCTGCCTCATGCTACTGTGAAATCTTGGCTGTTTCCATTCTGCAGCTCTAGGCCTTCAATTTCTGTGTAGCTAGAGTTTAAAATTTAACCTGTCTGCTTAGATTACTTACGGATTTGTGGGAAGAACTTTAAGAATCAATGTAGGGAAAGATAAAATGTAAGAATCACTATAAGCAAACAATGTCTGAGGTTATAAACACCTGACTGACTCCAAGCTCCATTTTAGAGCTGTGTTTAGTTTCTTAATAGAAAATTTGATGGATGAGTGATTTATAAGAAATAAATCAGTCAGGTGGATTTAGTTTATGCTCTGCCAAAAGAAAATGTCTTTTTATTTCACGTGCAACAAGCAGAAAATTCAGTTCTACTGGCAGAAAACAAATTTAACAACTTCTGTTTGTAACTTTGATGGTTCCCCCAAAATCCAAGGTATGGCAAGGATGGACAACAATAGCTTTGCAGCAGATATTTTAAAACATAAGCAAGACATCCTTTATTTTTTATAGACAACTACACTGAGTAATCAGAGCAATATGTCTGACAGGTGAACTAAATAGCATTGAACATCTTCTTATGATGGCCAGGTACGTGTGCGTATTGCACCAGCATGGACTGATGGAAAAAAGCTAGCAGAGGCAGTGTGATGCTCTGGGCAATGTTCTGCTGGGAAACCTTGGCTTCTGGCATTTATGTTCGTGTTACATTGTACCACCCCCAAACATTGTTGCTGAGCGAGTACTCCCCTTCATGACAACAGTATGTCCTAATGGCAATGATCTCTTTCAGCTGGATAATGCGTCCACCACGTTGCAAAATTTGTTCAGGAATGGTTTGAAGAACATGTAAGTTCAAAGTATTGACTTGGCCTCCAAATCCCTCAGAACTCAATCCGATTAAGCGTCTGTGAGATGTGATGGACAATTCATGGAGGTCCCACCTCACAACGTACAGGACTTAAAGGATCTGCTGCTTGCATTGTGCCCAATACCACAGCACACCTTCAGAGGGCTTGTGCAGTCCAAGCCCTGATGGGTCAGAGCTGTTTTAGTGGCACAAGGGGGTCTCCCTAAACCTGAACAGTTTTAATTACAAGACTTGTGCCATGTGCCTACACTAAGTGATTTCCTCTATGCTCCTCCACCAGACCCAAACCCTATTACAGCAGCACTTAAACAGAGCAATAGCAGTCGTGTGTGTATGAGTTGAGGAATTGTTTTCAATACCAGTAAGTAGTATGTGGCTGTGTGTCTGGCTGGTGCTACTTTGGCCCAAGCACAAACCCCTTGGCATGATGGATGAGGTTCTGAAAGCTCTCGCCTCACTGCACATAAGGGACTGTTAGCTATGTAGTGCCCCTTCTCTGTCTTTCTCACACACACTTTCTGCAGCTGGATGATCTGGTACTGCGGGTTCATTATTTAGAGTTACTGTAGCAGCCATCAGCTCCACAGACATCAACATTTGAGCAGGTGTGAAAAGGGCTATGTGTGTGTGTGTGTGTGTGTGTGTGTGTGTGTGTGTGTAGATTGTGTTCTTTTACAAGGCTCACTTCTCCACTTCAGCATGAGCTTTGGGCACTCAATTGGTGCCAATGTACATAAATGGAAAGACATCTACCATCGAAGCATGATTTGGCTGCTGCACTCCACTGGCTGCCACGCTTCCTTTCACGTCTCTGTCTCTGGTTAGTGTTGATATTGAAAGCAGTCATTCCAAAAAAGAAAAAGAAGAAAAAAAAAACCTCCTTAAAACTCTGACCTCTCACTCGCTCATACTTTCCCCCTCATCGTGCACTCCCTCGCTCACTCTCACACTCAATTACTCGCCAAGACGGGCGACTTCTCCTCACTACTCCAAACGCAGTGAGGTGCCGTTGGCATGCTGTTGCTATGAGACCGCGGCTTGGAGAGAGAATGCTCTGGATTTGCGCCACAAGGTTTCAAAGGATTACTAAGGATTGGCCTCTGGCTCTAAACCCTCAGTTCCTGGATAATCTCAGCTTTTTCAGAGCTTCTTACTGAGTAGAAAAATTCACACCGAGCAGGGTCAAAATGCAGTCAGAAGATTTTAAAGATTTGAAACAGTCTGGTTCTATGTCTCAGAACCCATTAAGAAGTCAACTTAACTGTGCCAGAGCAAATGTTCAGGCTTTTCGGAGTTCAAAGCTGCATGAAGTTCTCATAGAACGATCCAGATGGCTCTTTTTTCGATGACTTGTTATAGAATCATCCACAACATCGTTGTGTATACATTGTATGCAAAGAGTGTATAGTGCACATGCCATCTTGAGTACCCTATCTGCTTGTCCTGTACTTCATATATCATCTGCCATGCTTCAGGAACTGCTGCTGAATACGTGTCTAAATATTTACTGTCACGACCGAGATGAATGCATGTTCATTTACAATTGACCACACAGACCTTTCTTTTTCCAGAAAAAAAAGGGGAAAAAATGTGAAAATGTTACTGGATAGTTAACGTAAGGATCTAAATGCTGACAATCTTTCAACACGTGCCGTTTTTAAACCTTCTGACTAAAGACTGATGGCATGGTTTCTCACTCATGCCTGTGGCTAAAGAGCAATTATTACTTCCTGCCTGAAAGGCTGTAATTGTTCATTGTTCAAAAAAAAATGAACAAATGGATTTTAGCAGAAACATATTGCAGTAAAATAATAAGAAGAATGAAGTTCCTTGTTCCAAAAGCATATGATATTATTTACTGTAACCCCTAAACACTTCATCATGATGAAGAAGAAAGGCTGGAAGGATGAGAAGGAACAAGGATGTCACGAGTGTAAATCAGAGACAGAGGGGGAAAGCCAGTGGCCACTTTTAGCAGGGAGGATGATTCTAATTAAGCAGAGAAAACAGTGCGGAGCATTTTGAATGATGGATAAGCTGGAGACAGGGCTCCCTTCATCACAGCTGTCGGATGACACGAGGGCCTCCTCAGCACAGACGAGAGAGGATCCACAGCTGGTCAATTCCATTACTATTACTATTACATTTTGAATCCTTTTTTTCTTTTTACTGAAACAGATTCACAACCAGTTACAGATCACTTGTGTGTGTATATATATATATATATATCGAGCTTAAAAGCGAATCCTAGAAATCCCAAGCAGCAAATCCTAGGAAGTGGAGGCAGGAAGTCAGGAAGGGACCTCCTGAAAAGGAAATAAGGTCAGTTGTGGAAGCAGATCCCCTGCAGCGTACACATCTGGTGTCCCCTCATGCCTGCCAAGTGACCCCTCGGTAATGCAGTATCTAATCTCCACGATGACAGATCCACTCACCCTGCGGAGTGCTCCCTCTGTCCGAACACCAAGACTTCCTGTCTCCAGCTACTACTGAGACTCTATGCTAGAGCGAGGAGCCGATACAGAAGGCAACATGGTGTGTCTGAGCGTGTGTTACTTAGGTATTTGCCTCCTGTCATTCTGCTTGTCAGATAGACATCTGTTTCATTTCATCAGGCTTTATGTCTTGCAAAGCTTTTGGGTTATGTGACAGGGTGTGACAGCGAGCGGGACAATAGTATGGGTGTATGTGTGTGTGTGTGTGTGTGTGTGTGTGTGTGTGTATCTAAGGGTGCCAGTAACCAACATGCACTAGGCTTATTAACAGACAGAATGTGGTTAGCGAGGGAAAAAAGCAGGCTGGGTTCCAGCAGCCAGATGAGCAACAGTTACTCTGAGTCACTGATGGCAGATTATATACAGACGCACATTGGTATTCATAGATCCCCAGATCAAACCTGAATCCGCACAAGTGGGTGAATTAGGAAAATAAACATTCGACTGACATTTCATCTCTAATGAATCTCACTTATTGATCCAGTCACTAAATATTAAATGAGGCGAACCATTATGCAAGTGTATGATTGCATTGGGTGGAGGGAGTCTGAACAGAAGAATCTGTGTAAAAACTGAGAAGAGAAGAGTTTGTGGGTTTTTGGACAGGACAGAGATATCAAGGGGTAAGGTGGGGTGAAAAAGAGATGATTTACTGCAGTGGACAGAGAAGCAAAGCCAGGTTCCTCTTCAGCAAGACAGAAATGGCTCTATATGGGCCAGCAATCTGCAACTTATGAGCATAAATCAACCACTAAACAGGCATCAGCTGTCCTTACATAGCTCACATCCTACTCCCAAATCCTGGGGTTACTGATGATCATTACATTTACCGATATATGCCTGGAGTAGATCTATGACACACCAGAAATGTGGGTTTTGGGAGGGCCAAGACATAGCAATGATGTCTGTGTGTAGTCAGTTTACTGGAACTTGAAAATATCAAAGCAGACCTTTCACATGAAATTTTTATTCATTGTGCAAGAGCTATACTGCAGTTCCAGTCTTGCTTTGCACCCACACACTCACTTGCCACGTTTGCAAGGATGACAGCTGGTTTTTAAGGTGAGACATTAAATGTCCATCAAAAGTTTAACTACTTCCAAAAAGCAATTCTAGTCCCTTTAGTTCCTAAGTAATATATAAGGCGGAGCTTAATGCATACTACATTAAATAAGTTAAATTGAACTTCCAGGAGTGAGGCTTCTGAATGAAATTCGGGATGTTGCCAAGCTAAACTTTCCACATGATGTCAGTTAAATACTGCGCTGATGTGTGTATGAGGAATGAATCAATTCTACAGAAGAGCTACTGTAGCTGAAAAACTTCATCCAGGTTATAATCGAAAGTTGTCAAAAACACAGTGCATTGCAGCTTGCTGTATATGGAGCTTCATAGTCACAGACAGGTCAGGGTGCCAATGCTGACGCCTGGCCACCACCAAAAACATCTACAATGGGTACATGAGCCGCAGACCTGGACCATGAAGAAATAAAAGAAGTTGGCCTTTTCTGATTAACCATGTTTTCTTATACATTATGAGGAAGGCTGGGTGCATTATGTGCAACTGGGAAGCGAGGATGCACTATGGACAGAGGGAAACCAGGCAGAAACAGTGTGAAGCTCTAGGCAATGTTATGCTGCGAAATAGTGAGCCTTGGTTTTCATTCATTCATTCATTCATATCTTCTATATCAGAGGGGTCCTGAAGCCTATCCCAGGAAGGCACAATGCGAGGTACACCAATCAATCACAGGGCACATGCATGCACACAGATTAGTGATGGGAAGTTTGAATCATTTTAGTGACTTGGTTCTTTGAATAATTATTCGATTCATTTAGTTCATTTCGTTCTTTTGATCAGAAATAAAATTAAATGTTACATTTCCAATAAACAGACCCCCAACATGTCTACATACACAAATCCTGGCAATAGTTCAGGTAATGAAAATATTACAATGCAGCTAAGAACATATTATGATAAACAGAATGAGCAGCTCACCTCTCATATCTTCTGGTCCGAGTCGTTCGTTCTTTTGTCATGTAAATCTAATAGACACTATGTAGTGCATTACACAGGAAACAGAATTGAACGGTTCATCTAAAGAGACTTCTAGTCCAAGTCGTTCATTCTTTTGAATCTATTGCACTGCATAACGTCTATGGGAGTCATGTGATAAAAGAACTAACTACTCGGACTAGAAGACTCAAAAGTAACTACTCATTTCTGTTTCCTGTACATAACTTATGGATGGTTTTGCAGCCTTTGGCATGCGTGCCCAGTAGAAAATGAACAAATCACTCTCTGAGACTACTTGTTCTTCTGAGTACCTAGAGGAAACATACTAAGCGTGGGGAGAACATGCAAACTCCACACTGTGCTGCCCTTTTTGGATTTCATATGGATGGCAAAAGTATTCTCTAATGTCAGTGATCTCTTTCGGTGGGATAATGTATCCTGTCACATCGCAAAACCTGCTCAGGAATGATTTGAAGAACATGATGAAGTGTTCAAGCTGTTGACTTGACCTCCAAAATCCCCAGATCTCAAGCCAATTGATCATCTGTTGGATGTGCTGGACAAAAAATCCCAATCCATGGGGGCCCCACCTTGCAACTTACGGAACATAAAGGATCTGCTGTCTAGTAGAAATGTGTTTTTTGCACAAGGGACCCACCCAATATTTTATTCAGGTGGTTGAAATGTTATGGCTGATATAAGTTTCAAAAAATCTGCTCACTCTGTTCACATGGACAGGCGAGTTAAAAAAAAGAGAAGCTGTTTATGGGCCTCTATGGGAAAAAGTAGGAGCGTTGTTGGATCATAAACGTCAATAAGAGGGAAATGTCTGGATCACAATAGGAATTTGAGGACTTATAAATAATGGCTTGGATTGATGATTTGATGAGCCACAGCGCTGTCCATTTTGGACAGAGTGTAAGCGTTTATGTTTTACAAGCCTTGTTCAGCTTAAACACAAAACCATAGAGCATACAAAGCATTGACTTTACAGGCTTTGCGGATCCTTTTAAATCAGATCCAGGGTTGATGGAATTTTGTTTCTCTTCAGTGGCTACTTCTGTTCTTTGTTCCTTTTTTAACTTTCACTCCAGCTACTTCTCTAGCACTTTGTTAGAGAGGTTTTCTCTAACAGTCAGAACTGAAATCAGAAATGCAGTTGATTTTAATAGGACATAAATTCCCAATCTTTGTAGAAGTGTTACTCAGTCATCATGTCTTAAGGATCAATATCTTTTCATAGCATGATGGAGGATGTAATGTATGGAATTTAAAATCATTGTATTGTGGTAGCATGTAAATCTATATCTGCATTTCTTCATTGTTATAATGAAAGGTATATTTTAGGGACTTGAAATCAGTTATTAAAAAAAATCGAAATACAGCAATATTAATATGGTTCTTCATTTCCCACCATGAAATATATCATGTTTGGCAAATTCAACCTTGTCCTGTAGATAATTAAATGGTCCAACCCATTAGGGTGGTCTTGGCCCCTTTCAGCCAACCCATGTCTAATCACCCGAATGCATTTACAAAGGTGAGAGGTGTGTTTTCCTCCTTATCCATCTCCTCCTTTCACTTACTTTCTGCTTGCAAGAAGTCCAGAAAAAATATGGGCAGGGCACTTACCTCCGGGCAGACTTGATTTTACGGTATACTTTTTTTAGTATGAGGTTTATGTTGTTGTAGCTATTAGCGGTTTGGATGTCAGCTAACCCTTATTAAGCTTGAGACGCATTACCATAACTCCAGCTGTTCTGCTTAACAGCTGAGAAACAGGATGCACTGTATAGCTGTATGCATGCCTATGTTCAAATGAACACACATGCACTTTGTCTCTCAGCATTACTACTTAAATGACCCAGACAATAAATCAAAGACACATGCATGCAGAGGGAAGTTGATGATTTGACACACCACAGATCCGTCCTCCATTGACAAAAATGTCAATATTTGTGCATGTGTTATGGAGTTGCTTTAAGTACCAATCAGATTGAGAAGTTTCGTCGGTGGCCATGGGGTTCATGTCCAGCTCTCGATGGCTGGATTGCAGGTTCCAGTCTGCTGGCAGAACAGACTTCCTTCCTGCAGGACCAATCAAGTGTGTAAACTGCATCCTGCCACAGGCTGCTTGAATATAAACCAGAGCTTATGCTTTCTCCTCCCTTCTACTACCATGAGTTTATGAACACGGTGCTTGTTTATTTTCACTGTTCTCACTCTTTACTTTTTTCTGTAATGAATGACTTTGCATTCTAGCGTCTTGGGAATTCCTTTGATGTTTTTTTTTCTCTGTTTCCTGGACCTAAAGTATGATTGAGTGGGCAGTGCTGAAATAAGAGGGTGGGGCTTTCATCTTGGCTGTGTTCATGATTTTGCCCTCTCCTGCACCGACATTACTGAGACTATGATAAACTAGGGCTAGATTTCAATCACACTTTCACTCCCAGACACACACACACACACACACACACAGACATTCATGCACACACAGTCCTTAGCAGTTGCCAGTGGTTCTGTTCACTGTAAACATAAAAAGTAGTGACATCCCATCAGACTTTCCTCCGACTCCAAAGAGGCAAAGCAGGAGCACATAAGGGTTCTTTGTCAATGCATTTACACTGTACAGCCTATCACTCTCTCCTCCACAATCAATGTTCAGGCTCGACAGCCTTTATAACACTCTGTTGTGCAAGCCTTCCGCGAAACTCTGTGGTTTGAGGCCAACACGCTGGTCTATGTTTCTTCAAACAGCATCACAGAAAAGTTTCTTGAAAAGTCAGTATGCACAACATCAAGTTTTTGTCAAACATGTTTCCAATTTGAATCTAATGATCAGTAGAAAGAAGGGTATAAATCGCTATGATGTGCATTGCGAGTGTGGATTATGTATAGAGTATGTTGTGCAAATGATTCATGGGAGATGGTCATGCTTCACTTGTTTGTATATTTTCATCAGGGCTCAGGACAGTCCAGCTCTGTTGCTGTGGTGACAGCTAGAGTAAGAACAGACATGGAGATTGAGGCTGGCTCCACCACCCAGCTCTACCACACACACACACACACACACACACACACACACGTCTTGCTATCTTTAAGAACTTTTCATTTACTCACACATAATTATTTATTATTAACAGATAATTAATGCTATGCCTACACTTACAGTACCAGTCAAAAGTTTGGACACAATTTTGGTTTATTTTCTACATTCCTACATTTTTTTTAAAACAATAAAATAACACATATGCCATTAGGTAATTTAATAAAGAAAAACCACCAACAACAACAGTCAGTTGTTATTTTAAGACAGGAAGGTCAGCTGTTCTCTTACAAGAACTATGCATTTGCAAAACACATCAAGCACCATGATGAAACCACCTCCCATGAAGACAGTCCCAGAAAAGCAGGACCAAAACTCACCTTTGGTTCATAGGAGAAGTTCATTTAGAGGTACCAGCCTCAAAAAAACACCAATTTACAGAACCTCAGAGTAGAGCCTTTATGAAGACTTTACAGACCATAAGCATCTCGACCATAACTGTTCATAGGAGATTGTTGAATATTTTGGATGCTTTCAGCATTCTTTTGCAATGTAGAAAAAAAATTTAATCAGAAAGGACCATGGACGTAGAAGGTGTATTGAATTCAATTCAATTCAGTTTTATTTATATATAGCGCTTTTAACAATGGTCATTGTCTTAAAGCAGCTTCACAAAATGAAAAGAAAATTTACAGTATGTAAGTCTGTATGAGTGAGAAAAATGTGTTTAGATGATAATGAGATTGTCCCTGATGAGCAACCCGAGGGCGACGGTGGCAAGGAAAAACTCCCTGAGATGGCAATAGGAAGAAACCTTGAGAGGAACCAGACTCTATAGGGAACCCATCCTCATTTGGGTGATAACAGATAACAGAACGTATCCAAACATTTGACTGGTATACTGTATATCAAAATATAACTTTAAACTCTTTTTTAAGTTGCAGGTTTTGGGAAAGGCCACAAGGGCAAATTTGTTAAAGGGACAAATTATTCAACAAGGACTGAAGGTGAAGTCTGAGACAATGAAAGAAGAAGGAAGTTTATTTTGTCAGTGAACAGGCTAAGTACAAAATGGTATGATAGTCAGAGGTGGGCAAAGTACAAAAATTTCTGAACTTGTGTAAAAGTACATTTACCTGAGGTAAAAGTAAAAGTCCTTTATTTACAATTCTCCTTGGGCAAAAGTACAAAAGTGCTCAATTTCAAATTTACTTAAGAATCAAAAATTAATGAGCTTGTATTAGCTCGCTATAGCCTTTAGTAAGTCATAGTAAAAGACTCTCTCTCTCTCTCTCTCTCTCTCTCTCTCTTTGCTTACTGACTGTGAACATAATATTTTGCAGACTGCAACCATTTCCACTTTTGATTTCAAAGCCCTGCTACATAAATAGAGAACCATGCAATTATGCATATAGCCAGCAGCTTGTGATATTATCTAACACACGCAACACCATGCAGAAATGGAGTGGAGTAGAAAGTACAGATATTTGTTATAAGATGTAGGTAGTGGAGTAAAAAGTGAAAAGTGTCAACTAATAAAACGATTCATGTATAGTACCTTTTACCCATCATGATAGTAAAATAAAATAAAAACACATTGCCCTTTAACCAGAATAACCTTCAACTCACATTAGTTCAATCTCTTATTTTCCGAACAGTGAGACAATGATGCTCATTCCAGTTAAGTGAAATGTAACAGAATACAAGGCTATGCTGAAATTCTTGCTTTGTCTGAAAACAAGAATTTCAAACAGAACTTGTGTGGCCAAGGCTTTTCAGACATCTTTGATTCTGACTAAATGGATTTAAGCTGAACACTTTTATTAAAAAAACAAGACTGTACATAAATAAAATATTTCAACTGCTGGCTCCAAACTTAAATGAATTTAGCAATCATGTCCAAAAAGTGGATGGGAAATATTAATCATGGGATCACTTAAGAGCTTGCCTGGAGTTTTTTTTTTTTTTTTTTTAAAGACAAAAAAATATGACCTTTTACATAGAGAGAATATCAAAGGTTTCATTCATTAGTCATATGACATATGTATCCTCTCTGTGGTTGAGCAGTTCAGCAAATCTATGTGCATTACTTCAAAGCCCCGAAACACCAAGACAGTTTTGATCATGTTATATAACTTATTGTATACGACACATGGGCATGGGAGTGGCAACTGGAAAAACTTTGCCACAAAGTGTCGTCAGTGAACTCTGGAACTTCTTTTGCTTCACTATTAATTATCCAGCCATAAACTGAAGTCATTTGGGCATATGCTCTGCCCTCTACTGGTTAAAACCTGTAGTTTCAACGTGTATCAAAGTTCAAGCAGTATCACATGATGCTCTATCTATGTGTGTGTGTGTGTGTGTGTGGTTGGGGGTGTTACAGTGTGTATGAGTATGACACCCAGAAATGTGCTTGATTTTTCGGAGTAATGAGAGCCTGTCCAAATAACGACCTTTCACCTGGCCTCCCTCCAATAAACAGAGCTGCAGACAGACTAAGGAAACATACACCATCATTAAAAGAATTCAAATAAGAGATGACATGGACAGAAAGCGAGAGAGAGAGAGGGAGAGAAAGTGAAAGAGAGAGAGAGAGAGAGAGAGAAAGAGAGTGAGCTTGGCACTAAAGCGGTAGGAGAGACAAGGAGACTTGCTGCTGATCATTGCAGCCATGCTTGAGTTTAAAACATCTGTCGAAGATATTCCTGCGCAATGTGGCGTTAAAGAGTGTGAAGCAGACACTGGTGAGGAAAAAGGACTAGGTGCAATCATCATGTCAAGCACTGTAATCTACAGTAATCAAGGCAACGTGGCCAAGGAGCGCTGCATGACATGTGTGAAGAAATAAGCTTTTGTTTATGGATCTGATTGATAATCCATCTGATTCCAGTTAAAGTGTAATTGGGTTTATCTGAAACCACAATCGCAACTGTGTGTGACGCTGTTTAAGCGAAATAGCTAGCTTTGATGTAACCACCACTGGAGCAGGTACTTTCTACACTTTCATGCAGGGGGTAGATGTGCTCTCTCTCTCTCTCTCTCTCTCTCTCTCAAATGCCTAGAGTTAGCAAAATTATCCATCTGCCAGTAAAAAGGATATTTTAAGCATAAAATGAACAAAGATGACTAAAAAGGTCAATGTATCTTTAAATAGAGAATATTTCAGAAATGTGATTATTTACAAGATATTTTTGCGATGCTAGTGCATGACCCGGTCAGAAACAAATATGTATTACAAAACTGAAGCTTGTGTTTTATATCTTAAAGAGCCAAAAGATTTCTCTGAGATTTAGATTAGATGTAGATGTAATTAATTAGCTACTACAAATTAGTTATTCCTCCATGCAACCTCCCAAATGAAACATTAATCAAGTAGCACATTAGAAATTAAATCTGTTTTGGAGTAGAAACGCTAAAGGCTGTAATTGTAACTTTATTGTGCATTTCATATTAAAAGAAAAAGGATTATTATTATTATTATTATTATTATTATTATTATTATTCTTTTCTTACATGAAAGATAAAGATAGAAATTGATAAAAATAAAATGAATGAAAAAGGCTTACTATTACACTAATTTCGGGAAAATATTACAGAACACCACTTAAGATTGACTGTCAATAGGACACTCATGTCTGGTGTATCCTAAGCCTTTAATTGTTTAAATATCTGTTTTCTATCCATGGCTCTGGTCTTGTTAGACTATCTGTGATTCTTCGGATAAATACATTTTTTCGGTAAGGGAAGACATAAGATGGAAGAAAACAGAAACGGACCAAAACCGATTAGAAAGTTCAAGGATTAAATGACAAAAATATTACTTCAGTTCAACTGCTCTGAGACCTCCATTACATTCAAATGACAATTGGTCCATTAATTTACACTGCAGACCAATAGCCAAGTGTTCCCTGTTAGCCCGCATGGTGAACACATCTCAACTCTATACATGTTGTTAAACAGTGAGAAACTTCAAAAGAAACCTGAGAATCAGCAGTGATAACAAGGCCACTATTTAGCGTAATAACTTCCACCTTGTAGATGAACAACACCAAGGCCTGCCTTGCCTCCTCACCGTTTTGCCTTGTAGCAGTGTTTACTGCTAAGCAAAGTCTGCTCTTTCTTCCTCCTTCTAATTTACTGCAATTAACCATCAAGGCCAGACAGGGGGCAAACAGTCTGTTCCCTGTAATCGCTAATTTCAGAATAAAGAGGGAGAAGTGGACATGGGAGAGAAACAGGGAACTTCTGCCTTTTTCCATCTCTGAGTAGAGAAGACAGAAGGATAGGCAAAGCTGAGGGGAAGAAAAAAGCAACAGAGACACTAATGTAGTGATCACCACGACCAATGGGAGAACAGTGATCTAGAAATACAGTGGCGACAGAGTGTGATCTGAGCTCTTATGAAGGGAGAAGAAAGACAATCACCAATAAAAAAAGATAAGTAATGGGAGAAGGAAAAACGTAGGCAGGTCAAAAGAGGATAGTAGGAGGTTTTTTTTTCTCTGTAAAATGTCCCAGATGGTGTTTTGAAACTGGCGAAGAGTGGGAAATGATTGTTTGATCCCAACTCAGTTCATCTGCTAAACAGACACACTGTTAATGTACCAGAAAACAACTTGGTGTTGAGGTTGGATACATGCACGTTTGTTTGTTAGGTCAAAGGATTTGGGGGTGGAGGGGTATGTTTACATGCTACGTTCGACTTACCTCAGAAGTGGGAAGTCTAATATTAGAGTTGTATATGTTTTTGTCTTTTGTGCATTCAAGCTACCCAGCAACAAGCTAGCAGGATAACACTGTGACAAGTGATATAGAACTGTGAATTGTATAGTCAGGGTTACAAGCAAATATCTGAATGTTGGTTTATCTTAAGCAAATACTGGTAAATATAGCACATCAACGGCGAATGCGGAATGAGGAGACCGTGCCGAGTAAGAAATCTGATTCAGAGGTATTGGACAGAGGTAACTTGGGAATCACAAGTTGTCCAAATCCCTACAAAGATATATATGGAATATTTGACCATTTCGACTTCATGGAGATATTCCTCATGGGACTGCAGGTTTTCTATTATTATGATGATGATGATGATGATTATTATTCATATTCATATTATTATTATTATTATTATTATTATTATTGTAAAACAGTGCATCAGTAGTCCTATCACTGTTGCTTAGTCCCCAAACCTGGGGATTGAATCTTGCCGTTGGTCAATGTGTGTGGAGTTTGCACGTTCTCCAAGTGCTTGGTGGGTTTCCTCCAGGTATTCTAGTTTCCTCCCATGATCTAAGGACATGTAATACTTCTACTGGTGTTTGTCGTAGTGAATGGAGGTTGGGGTCCTTAGGAATGCAATCTTTCCTAAAGTAATGACCACTAGTGTGGAAGTCATGGGTCTCTGTGGTCAACCATCACTTAATGATGTTGGCTTTATTTTTATTATTATTATTATTATTATTATTATTATTATTGTTGTTGCTGTTGTTGTTGTTGTTGTTGTTGTTGTTGTTTTTGTCACTGTCCATTTTTGCACTGTTGTTTTATCACATTGCACGCAATAACCCTAAACCGCTTCAAAACCACAAATTGTTTTAACAGAATAGAATAAGGTTATTGGTAACATTAAGCATAAACAGAGTCAGGCACAAATAGACAGTTAAACATGTGAATGGTCTCATGATGTAACAAATCATTCATTTAAAAAGGTAAGTGCTTAATATGAGCTAATTAACTAATTTTAGCTGTTTTCCTCATTATCACACTCAATTAGGTTTTATTAACTAAAGAAGCCTACAGTAAATACCTTATCTCCATAAGGTATTTATATCCAGGTGTTGCTCTCCAGTTCTAGTCAACCTGTATAATGTTGACTGATTGTTAAACTGTTGGGTTCTTTCTCACACTCTAGCAGTTGTTTTTTTTTTTTTGTTTTTTTTTACTCGAGCAGTTCTGGGGTGCAGATGCTCCCTGTGATGTGACCTCAATTTTTGAGTCTTTTTTTTTTTCTCTGATAAAAAGAAAGTGTTGACTCAACCCAGGCTTTCTGTCGCTCTTGCCTCGTGGGGATTACTGCGGCATGCAGTCTGTTGAGACAGAGATGCATGTGTTCAAATGATTAAGAAACGTGTATCCTGCAACACAGCTACTCTCACATTCGCATTTTTCATTAAAGTACAAACTGAATGAGATGTGATATGATCAAACTGAACCCCGTTGTTGTTTGTTGAGTAGGAAGGTCAAACAAAAAAAACATAAAATTATATATTTACAATGATGTGCAAAAGATTACTCAGCACACACACACACACACACACACACACACACATTATTTCTTATGCAGTGGTTGCGCCAGTTAGAAGGATTTCTATAGGCCACATGAAAGATGCCATTAAAATTCCAGGAGAGGCAATTTCTTGACTGAAAGTGGGAGAAGCCGCAAAGTTTCCAGCAAAGGCATGACATAATGGCTTCATAAAAACCAACACCATCTCAATAATTACTACCATGCTGTTTCTTAAGACAGGTCCAACACTACTCATTCTCTCTCATTTCCTCCTGGTTATACAAAATGTGGTGGTCCTACATACAGCATCAGCCAACTGGAAAATACTACACTTAATAACCTTATGCAATGGCCTAAGGACCATTTCCTAGAGTTAAGGTGAGCAATTCATTTCGAGGGCAACCCTGCTTTTGTGTATAGTGACAGCTGTTGGGATAAGTGTCTTAAATCTCTTTATTTGTGCATGTGCGTGTGTGTGTGTGTGTGTGTGTGTGTGTGTGTGTGTGAGAGAGAGAGAGAGAGAGAAGCCCTAAGCAATAGGGAAGCCGCAATACGTAGTCACATAACCCAGTGTTGGTAAGATACAGACCAACAGTAAAATCCTCCAGCAAGCCAGGCTTAATTACTTATTTCATGCCACTAAAATGTGTATACAAAGCATCTTGCTACTTGGAAGTCCTAAACATGGCACAAGGAGCAAAACCGGTCTAAATTAGGCCTGGCTAAACTCATGCTAAGGAAATTAAGAGTGACTATAAAATTTTGCATAGTCATCTTTTTGTGTGTACACGTTGTGTGTGTACCCAGGTTTGTATTATAATGCATAGCATATTCAGCACATTTTGAGAAACTATTACAAATGCTTATGTCTAAGCAAAACATTTGTGTATGCATGGATGTATTCAATTATGTCTGCATTAGTTTATTCTTTTTATCCCAGGAACAGTTATATACTTTTTCTATTAGTCTCACTGTAGTTACTAAATCATTTATAGTGCATGCTGAATAGTCATCAACATGAATTAAGCAGTTAGTATAGATAGTTTTATGGAGTTAATATACATAATAATTACACATTTATATATTGTATAGATCAGGAGTAAGCAGACTGTGCTCCAGAAATAGATCCAGTAGAGTATTATAATGTACTGAGTACTTAAAAATCCTTGGTGTTTTTTTTAATGGCCATGTTCAATTACTTTAAATTGCACAACACAAACCAGCTTGGCTTCTGGAGAAGATCTTCTGTTATGGATTATCCAATCACATGCATTTATGTCAATTATTCAGCAGAATGCAGCTCACTGGACGAGAGACCTTGTACTGGACCTAGAGACATTAGCTTACAGTTATTAGTGAACTTGATTAGTCAATTAGTGACCATTAAAACCGTTGACATGTATAGTGAATAACATTTAATAATTTAATAACAATTTAATCTCATTAATTCAATTCAATTTTATTTGTATAGCGCTTTTAACAATTGACATTGTTGCAAAGCAGCTTTACACAATCAAAAGAAT
>JAOVVA010000041.1:9615088-9632547 GCA_028565275.1 Leiocassis micropogon
GGCGACAGTGGCAAGGAAAAACTCCCTGAGATGGTAATAGGAAGAAACCTTGAGAGGAACCAGACTCAACAGGAAACACATCCTCATTTGGGTGATAACGGATAGCAGAGATTGATCTTCAGTCATACTATGTGAGACTGGAAGTTCATTACAGTGGCGCCTGTAGAATATTTTATGCATCAAGTGGACAGTGACGTGTTGGAAGTAAAAACAAGGGCAAATTGTGATGGCTAGACGGCTGGGTCTGAGCATCTTCAAATTGATAGGTGTCCCTGGCTTGCAGTGGATAGTACAGTACCTACGAAAAGAGGTTCGTTGAAAGACAACTGGTGTACTGAACAAAGGGCCAAGGCTAATTGATGCAAAAGATAACCCATCTATTCTAATTCAACAGGAAAGCTACTGTAGCACAAATTGCTGACACTAATTTTAATAGAAGGGTGTTGTAACACGCAGTGTTACATGTATGTATGGAGCTGCGTAACCACAGACCTGTCTAAGTGCCTATGCTGAAACGTGAAAATGCCTACAATTAGCACATAGGCATCAAAACTGGGGGGGTATGTAAATGTACATCATATATATACACACACACACATTTACATTTACATTTAGGCATTTGGCAGACGCTCTTATCTAGAGCAACAAAAAGCTTTAAAGTTTCCGTCATTGGATAGATCCTGACACTGGGTTAATAACTTATTAAGTGCCATCAGTCAAATGTTGTTGTGCTGGTTTTCAACAGTTTTTAATTCATAATTATTATATTTAATAATAATAATAATAATAATAATAATAATAATTATTATTATTATTATTATTATTATTATTATTAAATAATTATTAATTAGGTGCATTTACATGGACCCCAATATTTCACTAATAATTGAAATAATAACCCAATGCAAAAACATGCATCTCAGAACATCAATTTGAAATGAAAGGGTGTTGTTAGTCCATGTTGATCTATTCAATTGGAAAATATTAGCCATGAAAACACTTGATCTGGTCGTTTCTCCCTTGATAGAACAAATATACTCTCTGTGCATTCTTGCCCCACATGGGGTAACATTAGGTGACTTGATTGATTTCTGAAAAGGAATTTTTGCTTCTGTCTCTGCTTTGGTAAACTCCATGAGAACAACTGACTTCCACTAGTCTTTAATGCGGTCCTCCATTCACTAAGATACTGGCTTTCCACCAGGTTAAGGGAATACTATTATAAAACATAGCTACATGAACAAAGTTTTCCATATATAACTAAACTTCCATCCTGCTCATTCCTTTCTCCAGAATGACGTGCTATGATTTTCTTTATGCAGGAAATGTAAGGGTCGACAAGCTCAGTATATTGTGGAGAGACTCCACAGTGGGCGAGGTATGTTTAAGATCTTTTCAGTATAAACCTGCCTGGCTTTGCACTTCACTCTCATAAATTTTGTCATTTGTAGCAAAAACGCTTTAAAGCAAGTGTTTAAAGTGTCACATCCTGTCGGCCCCTGACAAAATCTGTCAGATTTCAACAGTAGCCTGCTACTCATTGTGCTTGGGGTGGACCAAAAGTCTTTATATACTATATGTACACTATATGTTCTAGAGCGGCATCACAGTTTTATTAATGAAAATATGATCATGTATGTGTGTCTGATGTATTTTCCAGCATTGTACTGTAACAAAGCATCACTGGCTTCTGAGGGGTCAGAGCGCAGAGTGCTTTGGATGGGGATAGGAGCAGCTGGGAAGAGACTTAAGTCTTGAGTTAGTGTGAAGAAGTCGTTCTTCATACAACCACATCTAAGATGTCTGTGACTGGCTAGCTCATATACTGCAGAGTTCAGCCATATGGCTGATATATATCATAAAGCAGGGGGGAAAAAACAACTAAACTGATTCACACGCTGCATCTTCCAGTTGAGCAAAGTCGTAGAGGTGTGTGTGGTTTGGAAGAGGTGTGACTGCTCACGTTCTTAATGGTTTAGAGAGCACGCTCCTCCACCATCTGCAAATCTTTATTGAGAAATGAATAGTGGACTGCAGGAATCCTTTCATCATGGCCCATGTGTTTTGGGGATAGCTAGATGTAGTATCTTTCAGCAGGAAGGAGAGTCACACTTTGAGCGATAGGGAGCGGCTGAAGGGAGAGAATGAATGGTTTACAGTGAGAGTTTGAAGGATGTGCAGTCAGTCTCATGGCACACACATACACACAGAGAAAGAGAGACACATACACACAAATAAGTCATGAAGGCTTTCTGTACCACGGCGGATTGGAAGTCTTGTGCAGAATCAGGCCTAACTCCCAGAAATCTTGGATGGGAGCCATCTCTCCACAGAGGCCTGAGTCTGCCAAGACTCTTTCAGAGAGAGGAAGTTTCCAGAGGAGCATCTATCTAATGCAGCGGAATGGCGTCAGCTTAATCTCTTCACCTCTCCTCTCTTCCTGTCTTCTCTTCTCTCATGTTAGAGTTCTTCCAATGATCAGAAATGAACTGTGCAACAAGAGGTGAGTCATTTTGGTGAAACAAAATGTTCCTCTACGTAGCAGGAGGTGTAAGTTAAAGAAAGCATGACTATTACTTCTAAGAAGGAATAATAAACGTTAGCAGACGTTAGCAATGCTTAAGGAATTAATCCAATTGAAGCCTATGGCATCTATGCCAAGCTGTTATCTCGCGTTGCTCTTTAGCAGTGTGAGCAAACTCGTGTGCGATCCTTTCCAAGAACTGAGCGCCAACAACTATCACACACACTTTTCAGAGAGTCAGGCAGATTCACAGCCAAACATTGTTACATTGACGTAGATTGTGTGCAAGATTGTTCTCTTATTGCTGGTTGGCTGGGTTAATGCTGATAATGCATTCAAGCTACGTTGTCTTGTATTTTTTTCCTGTATAACCATAATCAACTTGGCCAAGAAGAGGCTTTTGTTTTCATGACAATCTCCTAAATGGTAGAACACGCATGCATGTTAAAAGATAGATGATTGCATTGAGAAAAGGAGGATATAAGTGATAGATATAAACTGTCAGTATAAATAATTGGCTAATATTATTATCTCCCAGCTGGTTACACCCTTATCCCATAGCTCTCTTTCTTTAACATACTTCATGTTTCATTCCATTCACAGAAAAGAAACATTCCAACATTTTTTTTAATTGAAGATATCTTCTGATATTTAATCATGCGGATTGTTCATTAATTCCTTATACGGTATATTAGCTATAAAACATTCTTTCCTTTAGCTTGATCTTTTTCTCTCTCCCTTGACGGCACTTTCTTAGAAAGAAAGAAAATGCAGCTGCTCATGTTACAGAGAAATTGGACTTCTGTCAAAATTCGGCCTGTCTTTAAGACTCTCGCGACAGAAAATGTACTGATTGTAACAAAGTGCTAACGCCTGATACTTTTTTTTCTATAATTGATGGGTGTCATTAAGAACAACTTTTTTTTTTATCAAAAAGACGCTAAAAGTGTTATAACTGATAGAAAATATTTTGTATATATTTTCTTTGAGGCACAAGGGTGTTATAAGGTGTCGTTTTTTTATTATTATTAATTTTGCAAAATGCTATAAATCCACTTCCCACAGTGTTGCCAAAATAAATCAGCTTGTAGATTTGTTTTTGTGGCAATGTACATATGCAATTTAGTATCAATAACAAAAAAGAAGAAAAAATAATAAATAGCAAACACATGCTTTGACTTTTTAGTGGTGAGATATTGTCACAGTCAGGCCTATTTCTATAATGTAGAAAATTTACAACCCCTAACTACAAATGTAAGCCTTACTGCATCTCATATTACTGTTACAGTGGCAGCTCTCCTCAACTCGGGGTCAGCCGGTAACTTCATCTCCGGAGAACCATGCCGATACCTCAAAATCAAGACAGTCCCAACACAAAAGCACTACCAGATCCAGTCCATAACTGGAAAACCCCTGTCCCGAAGATCAGTACATCAGCTTGCTGGTCCCGTCAATCTCCAGATCGGTCTATTTCATTAGGAAGAAATCAGGTTATTAGTATTAGAAGAATCAACCTCCGACGTTGTCCTGGGAACATCCATGGTTAGTCAAACACAACCCAACCCTCTCTTGGACCACCGGGGAAGTACTTAAGTGGGGAAAGAACTGCTCCCCCACCTGCTTCCCTACACTACCATTAAAAATTCAACCTTTGAAACTCCAAACTACCTCAATCAAGAGCCCAGTCGGAAAACAATCAGTCGAGATCCCTCCTCAGTACTCCTCCTTTGCGGACATCTTCTGCCCCAAAAGGGCCACCCAATTGCCACCACATAGGCCATGGGATTGTGCGATCATCCTGCTCCCCGGTGAGCCGTTACCTCATGGGCGTATTTATCCACTTTCGCTCCCCGAAAGGAAAGCCATGGAGCAGTACATTGCTGAGGCTATACAACAGGGCTACATTCGCCCATCTACTTCTCTGGCAGCTTCCAGCTTTTTCTTCGTGGCCCAGAAAGATGGTGGACTAAGGCCCTGCATTGATTTCCGTACTCTTAACCAAGCTACTGTTAAATTTTGCTATCCATTACCCCTGGTCCCGGCAGCATTAGAATGTCTCCGCGGGGCCAAATTCTTCACAAAACTCGACCTCCGAAGTGCCTACAACCTGTTTCGAATAAGAAGGGGAGATGAGTGGAAGACGGCATTCGTAACACCTACTGGGCATTATGAATATCGAGTGATGTCCAACGGTCTGGTCGTCTTCCAGAATTTCATGCATGAGGTATTTCGAGACTTCCTTCATCTTTTCGTCATTGTGTACATCGACGACATCCTAATCTTTTCAAGGTCAGAGACAGAACATTTCCGTCACGTCACAAAAGTACTCACAAGGTTACGGGAGTTCCAACTATTCCTTAAGGCAGAAAAATGTTTGTTGGATGCTTCGACAACTGGGGTAGGTGCCATTCTCTCCCAGCAACAAGGAAACCCCACTGCAATACACCCATGCGCCTTCTTCTCACGAAAATTCAGCAAGGCGGAAAGAAACTATGACATTGGAGATCGTGAGTTACTGGCAATTAAGATGGCATTGGAGGAGTGGAGACATTGGCTGGAGGGAGCCGCTCACCCATTTCTGGTACTAACAGATCACAAAAATGTACAATATTTAAGGGAAGCAAAAAGACTCAATCCGCGACAGGCAAGATGGGCCATGTTTTTTACCCGCTTTAATTTCAAAATATCCTATCTACCGGGTAACAAGAACAACAAAGCGGACGCTCTCTCAAGATTACATGCACTCAGTGAATTAGTAGAGGAACCTGTATCCATCCTTCCAGAAAAGATCTTTGTCAACCCCATCCAATGGCAACACCCCTCATCTATCTCAGAACCGGCATTGACTACTCCACCAGACTGTCCACCACACCGCCGATTCATACTGGAGAGAGATCGAGATTCTCTCATTCACTCAGTACACTGCTCTTTGGGCACTGGACATCCAGGGATCGACAGAACTCTCTCACTGTTACAAGATCGCTTCTAGTGGCCCGATATGGTGAAAGACGTGAAGAGGCACGTCAAGGGATGCCCCGATTGTGCCATGTCAAAAACCCCTCGACACTTACCAGCCGGAAAGGTTATGCCCCTGCCCATTCCTCAATGCCCTTGGTCACACCTGGGGGTAGATTTTCTCACAGATCTGCCCAACTCGGGAGGACATACCTGTATCTTGGTAGTAGTAGACCGATTTTCTAAAGGATGTCAACTGATCCCTCTTAGGAGTCTGCCAGCCGCTATGGAAACTGCTGAAATACTCTTTAATAGGGTCTTCCGTTACTACGGAATTCCAGAGGATATTGTCTCGGATCGAGGTCCTCAATTTATATCAAGAGTCTGGCGAGCGTTCTTTCATCTACTAGGGGTGACCGTGAGTTTGTCATCAGGTTACCATCCTCAAACGAATGGGCAGACGGAGAGGAAGATTCAGGAGATCAACCGATTCCTCCGTACCTTTTGTCACGGACACCAGGACTCCTGGAACCAGTTCCTAGCCTGGGCTGAGTATGCCCAGAACTCCCTTCGCCAACCTACCACAGGTCTCACCCACTTTCAGTGTATTCTGGGCTACCAGCCACCATTATTCCCCTGGAATGGGGAGCCGTCTGACCTCCCAGCTGTCGATTACTGGTTCCGGAAGAGTGAGAGAGTCTGGGAAGAAGCACATCACCATCTGCAGAGAGCTGTACGTAGGCACAAGACCTATGCCGATCGATATAGATCCACCGGTCCAATCTACCATCCACTATTACCTAACTTTTGGTAGTGTATCTACCATCGACTACAGACCTACGCCTACGGCAACCCTGCAAAAAGCTTAGCCCCAGGTATGTCGGTCCCTTCGAAGTCCTGGAACAACTCAATCCAGTAACGTACAAATTACAACTGCCCTCACACTACCGTATTCACACTACCTTTCACGTGTCTCTGTTAAAACCATATCATGATCCTGTCGTTTCTCCCACAGAGCCTGGCCCTGAAGAGGAAGCACCCCCTCCTCCTCCTATCATTATCGATGAAGGCCCCATATACCAGGTCCAGGACATCCTGAATTCCAGATGCCATGGGGGTCGTTTAGAGTATCTGGGAGACTGTGAAGGATATGGTCCTGAGGAAAGTTCCTGGGTGCCTCGTGATGACATCCTTGACCCCACACTATTGGAAGAGTTCCATATTGGAGTTTCACCCCAATTGTCCGGCACCCAGAGGACGGGGTAGACCACCACGACGTCAGAGAGGTCGACCCTCAGGAGCGGGTCGTGGAGGAGGGGGTAATGTCACAGTCAGGCCAAGCTCCGAAATCAGTCAGACACCACGCCCTATATCTCCAGAGTTCTAATCACCATCACCTGTCATCAATCAGCAGCAGCACATAAAACCACACTCAGCACCTCAGTCAGTGTCCGGGCTCGTATCTACGAAGTGGACTCAACTTCCTACGCTCACGTAAGAAGAACAAATAGTATAAATTGACTTATCTGTACTCTCGTTTCCAGAAGCAGTCCCTGTTGCCATCTTCGAGTTGTGATCTCTTACCGTCGTGGTGCATCGTGTACTCCTCTCCAAGTCTCGTCAGTCTGGGTTTCCGACACTCCTTTTCCTCGCCATCAGCAGAAAGTAAATCAAGTAAAAAGTTCCTGCTCCTAAGTGCCATCATAGCATCTGAAGTAAAATAAACTCCTTTATCTTTATACTTACTATCGTGTGGAGTCTGTCTTCATTACAGATATACTGGCAGTGAAAGGTTTGGTCATACTGGCAGTGAAAAATTAAACAAGCAAAAGTTTTGTTGCACTGATTTTTTTTATTACAAAAGTTGATGACCATAGGAAACATAAAAAAATACAAAAGGTTCAGTTTTTAATCTATTATCAGCATTGTCCTCATCAACAGTGCATCATCATTACCTCTACCACTTCAGTCACTGACGACAGCGCGATTGTCAGTGGCAGTGCCAGTCACCAGACTCTAACCATCCTCAAATCAAATCAAATTCAAATTTTATTTGTCACATACACAGTCATATACAGTATGATATGCAGTGAAATTCTTGTACGCCAACCGTGACATAAAATTTAAAACAAAAGAAGAAAATAGAGTATTCAAATAAAGAATATAAAAATAAGAATATAAAATTGGGTAAAAAAGAAAATATTCAAATAAAGATTATAAAACATGAATATTTTCTTGTCTTCAGCATTCTCCAAAAAGTCTATTTAATGCATTTAGTTCATTCACAGGATCTGTTTAGATATGTCATTCAAAGCTTTTAAAGGAAGGATACATAATGATTTTCAAAAGAAAAAATAAATAAATAAAAAGTTAGGTAATAGACAACTGTGTTTTGTGTGCTTGAAAAAAAAAATTGCCAAATGAGGGAAAATGCAAAATTTTTTTTGTTTTGCAGTAAAACCCTTCATATGTTAAATGAAGATCCTCGTACCAGAAGCTATACCATGTCAGTGATTATATGTATTTTTAGTTTTTTGGTACATAACCCATTTTATTTGTTTATTCTTACCCTTAGTGTATACTACTGTACATGGAGAGTCAAAATACATCAAAAGATGAGCATCAAATTGATATGAATGAGTGTTTTAATAAAAATCTGTCATCTGCTTGCATGGCAACCCCATGGCATCATTGTTGTAGTGTTTCAACATTAAAACATCAGAGCGGTAGCATTGTTTGACCATAATACACAGTGCACAATCGTCACAAAGTAACTTCCTATTCATCTCGGTCCATGGAATGAGGTTTGGGTATTGTCCTGAAGAAAGACCCAACACTACTGTTTATGCTAGAACCGCCATGCCTCAAAAGAAACATGGAAAATGGTTCACCGTTTTCATGTAAGCCAACTTTCCTGTTTACGTTGGGGTACTTTGGTTTGTTAAGCCGGGGTGAGGCCATGCTTTGATCAGGGGGTTATGTTCACAGTGCAAGCGGAAGATGAGGGAATTAGGACGGGCTTTCCACTTGATTATGTCTCAACAAACACTGTAGAACATGGCATTTCCTGCAGTTTACGAAGTATACGGATGAAATTCAGAATGATGATGGTTTTGGTAGTGTCTGTGTTTCTCAGTAAAACTTGAACATTTCTGAATGCCACAGAGCCTGTCAATCACAGTCATTAATCCTCAGGCAACTGGGCAAGGTTGTCCCAGGCCCCAGATAATTGGAGGATTAAGCTTTATCTCAGGACCTGTCATTTCATACAGAGAGCTGGGGGTCATGTGACAAGTCCACTTTACAGTCCCTGCAATGGTTGAATAAGACAACTGGTTTTGATTTCCCCGAAGAGAAGATTTGCAGGATGATTAAGATCAGACCTGAGAACTTTAATAGTTCTTTCAAAAAATGGGGGTCTTAATTCCTTTCAATGTTCTATGTGACCTATCACATCAAAGCAAGTATAAAGTTGCATTTTGGGTAATTTATACATATTTTAGGTTACTGGTTCAATAAGCTGATATTTGATATTAAGAATTTTTATACTAAACTTAATACCGCATCATGGCCGCTTGCTGAGATATGGACAGTGAAAATTCTTGAAAAATAATCCATTGAAATGTTCATTTATATTATTATTATTATTATTATTATTATTATTATTGTTGTTGTTGTTGTTGTTGTCAAGAAAATGCATGTTTTTCTATGTTTTTAAATGTTTTTCAAAACTAAAATAACCAGCAAGGATAGTGTTCATTAAAGTGTTTTTAAAGCACTGTTTAGGTGTAAAAACTTCAGGTGAGAGGTGAGATTTATTGGAAAAGATGGAAATCTTGTGATGGAGAAAAAGTTGAAGAAAAATATTTAATATGGCAGATTTTAAAGCTTCAAAATGATCATAACAATTTCGCAAATGTGAAGAAAGTTATATCCTACATGAGCAAAGCAGACTTAACTAGGAAAGTTGTAGAAATAAGAAGATTGACTGCATTCACTGCATTTAACATTACACAGGTACATGAAATTAACTTTATTTAATAATATTTTTGTTAGAAAAAATATATAAATGAGATCTAAACAAATTAATTTCCATATTGATTTAGTAAAATACAGTATGTATATGTTTTCTTAAATAAAACAATGTTTAGGATTAAAAACTTCTCTTCTGTTGTAGGATCGGAAAGATAAGATATTTATCAACCAATTTTTGAATTGAATGAATTTTTTTTTTTAAACAATTTTAATCAATTTAAATGTTATAAATAAATAGAAATTTTATTTACATGTCACCTACTGCAGCACAAAACTAACAAGTGCAACTGTTATATCTGGCTTGATATAAGGGATCACACGTAATTTATGAGTTAAAGTATTTCCTTGCTCACAAATGAAATGATATCTATTTATTGGTCAAGTGTTTTCTGTAATCAGGAGTTGCCTGTGCTTCTGAGAGATTTTATAAAGTTGTCTTGAACAGGCTTGAAAATTTTATAAAAAATACCAGAACTCAAATGACGCTGAGCAAAACTTAATGTGTTTTCATTTGAAAGAAAAAGCTGATCAAAGCATTAAAAAAAAACAAAAAAACATCAAACTACCATATTTAGGGAAAAGTTAAAAGCTTTTATTTTCTTTCTAATTTAAACTAGTTTTTGAACTAGTCAATGTTGTACAAACATTACACAGATAAATAAAATTTATTGTATTTAACGATTTAAAAATAAATAAAATATTTGCAAGTAGTATTTAAGTAGAGCACTTGGGTTAGATGTGTACAGTATGTGGTCTGAAATGTAGAGTAATAGCTGATTGGGTGGTCAGTTATAACCAGGGTTATGTTTAAAGTATTCTATAAATGTATAAATTATGTCCTTTTTTGAAACCATACAGGGAGAGAGTGGGGCCACATCATGCTCGCTGATTTTAAAGGTCACCAGACACCAGTGTTGCCAAGATGTTTACATTTCTGAGCTGACAGAAGAGGGAGCAGGTCCAGGCCGAGAGAGAAGCTCCAGGCCTGGAGAGCTGATGGCTGGCGCATGTCATCTTTTAAGCAGATGTAACAATGCCTTTTTTCTTCTAAACATAGCAAACTCCATTAAAATAAAACAAACAAAACAAAACAAAAAAATGTTAATTATTTATTTGTTTTGTTTTTTTTACTGTTGAAATTTTCTATTCTGTTTTATTTCTTCATTGTATCCTTTTACATATTTGAGGAATTACTGTAAAACTGTGTTTGAAAAATGAGTCTTTTGAATATGTTTTACAAGACCTTATTTTCTACTTGTCCAACAATCCTCACACCATCTTTCATACTACTGGCTTTACTTTCCTCACTGCTTCCTTTTGTAGATGTTCAGTATCAAACACTTCAACGGTGTGTGGTTATGTCATGTGAAATAATTTTACTAGGAAAGTGTGATAGAGTGGGAAGAAACAGTTTATTTTTATCATATTTCAAAATTAAGAAGTCTGATGTGTTAAACGCTCCCAGGATCGTTTTAGTATCACCAGCAGGATCTGGTCATCTTGACAATTTAATAGCTAGTTTAATTTAAGTGGTACTGCAGCATAATGACATATCCTATCAAATACACCTGATTAGCAGATTTTGCATGTGTGTCAGTGTAGGGGAATCACCAAAGTGAGCAAGAACTTCAGCTGGTGACATTTTATTTAGAGAGAACCAAAGTGCGTGAGGAGATTTTTAAAGCAAATGAACAGGGGGAAAGTTCTTGGGACCTTCAGGTGCCAAATGACTCCCACACCTACTTTACAGCATATCACGAGGATGTAGACAAATGGAAAAGTTTATCCATCAGCAATACACTCATTACAGTGAGGTCATTCACCTCACACCTCAGGGATTATCCCCAAAAAGCAGGTACAGAAAGCACATAGATAAACTCTCTACTCCCATACACATAGTGCTCCCTGAGCTCTAAACTTAGACCTTGAACTGGATGTGATGGCTTCCATATCTCCTGCGGGTCCTAAGTGACATGCCATGTACATTACTCAGATTTCTGACAGTTGTTCTTTTGATCAAATCACATCTTTAAATTATAAACAGACTCTCTAACTCATTTTCTTCATGTGTTAGTGTCTGTCTTGGGGGACTGTACAGCACAGCTGGAAATAATTTAGCACAAGAAACCTACGCATTCGTTTATGCTTTAAATCTACATTTTTCAGATTATCGCTGATGTTTGATCAGACTGAGTGGGTGGAATGGCAACAGCAGTAGAGGATGACAAACTTAACAAGTCTAAAAGGGATAGATATTGAAACAGATGAGAAAGAAGGCCAAGCTGTGCAATTTTAATAATAATTCTGTTTTATTAGAGAATCTCACAGGTCTACATCTGTAGTTTATTTATTAGAACTGGTGTCTGTCTGTCTATCTATCTACTGTATCTATCTGGTTAGTCATATCATTAACACAATAACATTGATAATGAACTAAATACCAGCAAACTGTTGGCAGGACCATGGGCACCCAGGCCACAGGCATGCCCGCAGGGAGCAAATGCCAGGGTGTCTGCTGAATCAGAGATAACAGACAGAGCACTACCCAACACTGACATTTATTCAGACTTCCATTAAGTGCTTCTTTCCTGCCATCCAGTGGCAGCTTCTTCTTTTTTAAATTCCTGCCTCTTTACTGATCTTGATTCATGGTTCTTTGGTATGTTCCACTGTTTGCCTATTAATATTTAGTTGATTAATGTATATACCAGATATCAGAATTTGAGTGGTCCACCTTTTTTGTGTCCTGTTATGCTGTTATATGGTCATGCCAGAGAGTTTGAATGCTTTAACAAGTTTTCTAAACATTCATAGTATGCTATTAGCAAAGGTCGGGCTTGATATGGTGGCAGGGTGGCTTTATGGTTAGCATTGGCGCCCTGGGGGTTCGAATCTTGTCTGTAGTCTGTGTGACAGTCCAAAGGCATGCGGTGTAAGGTCTCTGGCATTTCCTTATTTGGCAGTATGATTGGGTGTCATACTGCCAAAGTATGAGTGTGTGTGTTTGCTTGTGCCCTGTAATGGATTGACACCCTAAGAAGCGGGTACGCTGCCTTTAGTCGACTAGGACAAGCTCCAAGCCCCCCCGCAACCCTAAACAGGATAAATTCTATACATAACGAATTAATGGGCTGTACTGACCCATTATGAGTAATACATTCAGGGAGTCAGGAACTGATTTCTCAAAACTCATTGCTGTACCTGACCCAGCCACCTGCAAAGAAAGATTTTCTCCTTTATCTAGTCCTCAAATAGACATCAGTGTTGACTTAAAAAATTTGGATAATTAAATTTATCCCTTATACAGTATAACAAATTAAAAATGCATATGACAATATGATCATTAAAAGTACAAAAGAATATGAAGCTGCCAGTTACACAGACACTGCTTAGACTCTTAGACATGCATCTTATTTTGGTGCAGACACTTACATTTATATGGTGTGTATTGTTTTTTTGCAATTCATAACAAAATTATTGTATGGTACAATAGAGGTTTGCAAACATTTTGCAGCCGCTTCCACTGTTTTGAAATGTGATGTGATGTAATAAAATAAAATAAATCCTATATTCAATCCTGTGTAATACACAGATTTATGTTAGGAATGATTAGACATAGAGCAGCTACAAAGTCTGGCATATACAGTACAGTCTGGCTGAAAAAAAAAGGTTGTATGCTAATATGTTGTTGAACCGCCTTTAGCTTTTGGTTATGATAAGCATTCACCATGGCATTGTTTCAACAACCTCATGAAGCATCACAACATTTATTTCTGTCCAGCATACTTTTTTAGGTTTTAATATTTTGTACTCAAAATGGTGGTCAGATCAATCTGGAACATATTCTCCAGCACAGACTTTTAATGGGTTTACAGTCAATTCACGTGTGAAAGTTGCTTTTTATTTATTGCCACATAATGTTGTAGAGCTGTCCAGCTGAAGAACTGGTCTCTAACTCAGATCATAACACTGCCTCTAGTGGCTCACAGTGGGCACTATGCATGATGACTGCATCATTTCATGTGCTTCCCTTCTTACTGTGATGCAGATAGGGTCAATCTGGACTCATCAGACCACATTACCTTTTTCCAAGTCTAATTTTTATGCTGCCTATCAAACGGAAGCATTATTTTCTGATCAACCTCAATAACAATTGCCTAGTAGCCACACAGCTGTTTAGTCCCACTGTAATCTCACTATTAAACATAGCTATTTCTACTGTTATTGTGGGGTTTTTTTTTTATAACAATGCAGCCTCACCAAATGTTAAAGTTACCTCCATTCATGATTTTATTTCCGACCACATTTTTTTCCATGATGTTGATGGGACGGCACTATCCTTCCAGGTTTTAATAATGTGTTGGACAGTTCTTAACCCCATTCCCGTAATTTTAGAAATCTCCTTAGTTGTTTTCTTTGATGCAGGCCAACAATTTGACCCTCTGGCACACAGTAGCATATTTTCCGTGAGCACAGGATAGTTCAACATGGTTGTTTAAGACAAAAACATACTCACTACACCAATAAGGTTTAAAGAAATTGTTGCCAGCTGAAACATATTAACCACTACAAAGGGTATATATTGTTACTTTATTTGCTTGATTAAAATGGTGATTAAATTCAATCTCTTCAATGTCTTCAAATAGACATACAGCTAGAATGATATCATTATAACTACACCAGCTATTATAACTATGTTAACAATGTTAATGCATGGATCCCTGAGGACTCCTGGACCCTCATATGAGCACAATGGCATAAGAACAAGAAAACAATTAACATTTTATTGCATAATAATTTAAATATCAGTTTTGAATTTTTTTCATTGAAAAATCACCAGGGATGCAGATATTTGCCATCAAATCCAGAGGTTGTATGCTGTAGTGGTGAGAGATATGGCCATGCATTAACTATCTAAAGCACACACATAAACAGAATAGGTTAAAGAGGGAAACCGTCTCAATGGCTGGGCCTCTTGTGTCCCCTGGCTCCTTCAGCTCTCCACAAAGCCTCTCACCACCTTCAGTGTAATTTAGACTCCCTCCATCAACACATCCTTAATGACTCCATCCTGCTTCGCACTCCGTTATCTGCCCTCCATCTCTCCATCCGCTAATGTGGCTCTCTCAGCAGGCACGGATTGTTAGTGGGAGAATGGAGAGAGAGAGAGAGAGAGACAGAGAGAGAGAGCGATGGCCCTATATGATTGTACCATGTGTGTTTGTCTAGCAATGAGTGTGGTTAAAGACAAAACTTGGGGGCATTAGGTGCTGGGGGTCAGTAATAGGCATGCACATACCTGCTCCAGACTTTTTGGTTCAATGCATTAGTTAACAAACAGCCTGAAATGGATTGAGCTGAGTCAGTTAGAGAGGAGAGAAATCCAAAAGTTGTACTACTCCAGGATAAGTATTGGGAAATACTGCTGTAAATAACAAGAATAAATAAAAATATGGCCTATATAAATGCTAGGAACTCTTCTGTACACACACACACTTATTTCTCACCTGGCCCTGCATAGCTTTAATTCATTTACAAACCTCTAATACAACCCTGAAATCTGTCTAATATAGTTATTCTCAAACTGTTACAAAATGACATTCCTGTTTCAGGTCTTATTTCCAGTGTGCCTGTGAGTGCCTGTGTGTCTTACCATGTGTGTGGTACTAAAACGTCCCTTAGCCTTCCCATCTCCCCAAGGTACACTGGGCTATGTGTAAACCGATCCTAATCTCTTCCCACCTCCACATTGCACTTACAACCAAGTCAAGAATGGCAGTGTAATGAGGTTATGAAAACATAGCTAATGGCCGCTACGTCCGTGGAGACTCCTCCTTCAGCACGTCCACACAACTGGCTGCCACGTCCACATCCATGCAAATGTTATGATGGTGTGTCAGCAATTAACTATCAATGTAAAGAACCATTTTTACAAGACTGCTTTGAATAACTGGAGGCTCAGGAACACAAGAGGTCTCTCAATACCAGCTAGAGATGATCCACATGTTCAGTATATTTACTGTAGTTTGATATGCCTTTTAAGACAAGAGATTTCTGAAAAGTAGTAAAGCAACAACCATTTTCTAGGCTTTATGTCATTGTCCACTGCCTGGCCAAAAAAAGGTCACACACTCTTACAATGTCCTAAGCCTTAATTATGGAATGCATTCGATCTGGTAGTGTTTCAACAAGCTTATGCAATGTTACAACAGTTTCTTTTTCTGTCAAGCTGCATTACTTTTTGGATCAATAGACTTTGTATTGATGATGGGACAGTCACACCACTCCGTAAAAGTCTTGTTCAGGACCTCCCAAAGACTTAATATGGTTAAGGTCAGGAATCTGTGGTGACCAGTTCATGTGTGAAATTGATCTCTCATGCTCCCAAACCCACTCTTTCACAATTTTAATCCTGGAATGTACCTGTGCCATCAGGGAAGAAAAACTGAATTGATGTGATAACCTGGTCATTTAGTACATTCAGGTCATTATCTAAATTCATGTTACTGCCACATAACATTACTGAGCCTAGACCAACTGATGCAACCCCAGATCATAACACTGCCTCCAGAGGCTTGTACAGTGGCCACTATGCATGATGGGTAAATCGCTTCATGCTTCTCTTTTTACCCTAACACACCAATAGCTCTGGAATATCGTTAATCTGGACTCATCAGACCACATGACCTTTTTCCATTGCTTTCCAAGTCCAACTTTTATGCTCCGTACCAAACTGAAGTCTTTCTTTCTGATTCGCCTCTAACAACTTTTTTTTTATTAACACACAGATTTGTAAGTGTGTAAATGATCGTACTTTGTCAGTTAAACATAGCTGTGATTTTTACCGCCCAATTTCTACCATGAAACTTCACAAAGTGCTTAAGTCAGTGCTTATTAACACTGGTCCTGGAGGACACCCACTGTACTGCACATTTTAGTTTTTTCATTGCTCTATCAGACCATCTTGAATTCAGAAACAGGGTGTCAATTAGATGATTAGTTAAATCAGGTGTGTTGGGAGCACTATAGTGTGCAGTGCAGGGGGTTCATCTGTTTTCTACAACCATAAGATAAGTCTTCTGAATTTGCAGCGTTTTATTCTAAAATGCTTTTCCCTATGGCGAGCGAAGAAAAAAAAATGTTTATTTAAAACTTGCATATAATGAAATTTGTAAATTTGCAAAGCAGGTTAAAAAAAAGAATGCTTTAATGGATTCTTCTACCAGCATACCCTAGATGCTGATTACATTCTACAGTGTTGGTTTACACCCACTTAAGTTAATCCTCTGGACTTCATGTTTAAATATTTTGTATTTCATGCAGCTGAAGTTGCCAGATTTTTCGAGTAGTGGTGCCTGGGATTTTTATTAGTGCATGGACCACTGCCTTTAAATGTCAATAAATGTCTTCTTAATTACTCCAAAGATTTTCCAGTGATTTTCCATTTTCTATACCCAAGCACTCAACCCCAGGACACTCAGAAAAGTGATCTTTGGCCTTGTGTAGCTGTTATGTATTGATATTATGTCAGTGTCACAGCAATAAAATAAGTTTATTTAGCATTATTTATTTTGTTCGACTTACTTATTTTTATTGAGATGTCCTAATTTCTTGCTTTTTTTCTGCTCCATGAATCTTTATACTTTTTCATATTTTGGTCTTCAGGAGATACGGTGTTGAGACTCTCGGATGTTTCATAACAGGTTAAAAGTTTATTTTTTAAATTATAAGTTTAAAGTAATATTTTTTTTCTTCTATATTTTCTATATTTTGTAATATTTTTATTATGCCCTTATTTGTACAGTATATTTTACTAGTTAAATGTATTTTCTATTTCGTATTTCTTTTTATTCATATTAATTTCTTTGGTATAAGCTTTTATTTTTTAAGGTCACTGGCGGTCGTATAAGCATTTCACTGCATATCGTACTGTGTATGACTGTGT